>CABHPQ010172459.1:0-10997 GCA_902168405.1 Peromyscus aztecus
GGCAGACACTGTTGGTGGGAGAATTGGCAGGGACTCTCCATCTAGCCACACCCTCCAAGAGCCTGCTGAAGATGTTCCTCCCACAGGCCTCCACTGAGTATTCCTACACAGACTTATCACCCATTCCGTGCCTGGACTGGAGATACATGTTGTTTGCATTGCTTTCTTGGTGAGTAATCATAGATAAATCATGTAGCACCGTGGGGCTTCTGTATGTTTTCATTTTATACAAATTTTAAGTTCCTGTTTAAATCGTTTTGTGAATGTTATCTTCTTAATTACACTGTAGTCAGTTTAGTAGTAGATACCATTTATAATATCTTTTCCTCCTCGTTGTACCCAATATATGTTTTGCAATCCCATTTCCTCAGTAGTGTCAAGGACTGTCAAAGACTAATTATCGAGTTTTTCTTGTGTGTCACATATAAGGCACTGTAAATAGTAATTTATTTCAAGCATAGGATGCATTGCAGCTTTATAAAAACACTTACGCACCGATGATCTCATTTGTTTTCATAACAACTCCGTGAGGGCAGCGCTGCCCATGATAAACTCAAAGAACTACTTACTGGTAGTGACGTAAATACTGGATGGTAGAATTGGAATGTGGACCTTGTTCTTCAGATTCCCAGTCTAGTGCTTTTTCTGCTCCATCACAAGAAACAGAGAATAATCTGCACACCGTGATGGTCATAGATACTGTATTAGTTTTCTGTTGCTTCTGAAACAAATTGACACAGACTTAGTGACTTGGATAACACAAGTGTGTTATCGTCTAGTCCTATAGAACAGAAGTAGGACACAAGTCACACTGTGCTAAAATTAAAAGTTGAGCCAGGTGTAGTGGCTGACACATGCCTATAATCACAGCAATCAAGAGCCAGAGGCAGGAGAATTGTTACCAGTATGAAGCCAGCCTGGTTTGCAGAGTGAGTGCCGGACCACCCTGGCTTACAGGACAAGATGCTATTTCAAAGTAAAATCTAAAGAGAGAAGTAAAGGCATTGGCATAGTTGTATTCCACTCTTGTACGTCGTTATTCTCTGTGCTAGGGACCAGAGTAGGCACATGCTCCGCCGCTGAGCTACATCCCTCAACTGTTCGCATTCCTTTCTTAACGCTCTAGAAGAGCTAGTCCTAACTTCCAGATACTGCTCAAATTCTGTTTCCCTCTCCCTCATCTTCAAAGCAAGACACATGACATCTCTCTGTAATTATGTCTTCCTCTCTCTATTCTACTTTGAAGGATCCTGTGTTGAACCAACCAGATAACCCAATAAAATCTTCCTGTTTCAGGATTAGCTACCTAATAATCTCAATTCCCTCAGCAAACTTAACTCATACCTGTCATTTATAATAATATATTTGCAGATTCCATAGATCAGGACATGGGCATCTATGGGAGGTCATCATTCTGTCTATTGTGTATGTATTCTTCCAATTTCAAATCCCAAAGATCCATCAGCACGATCAGATCTTAACTCAAGTCCTGAATAGCTTTCCATCTACTGAAAAATCATTAGATCCCAATAAGACAATCTAATTACTGGAACAGTAACATTTGATTACATAAAAATTAGTATGCTCTGAGGTCAATGGCTTTGTTTGTCAAGGATACACAGCTAGTGAAAAAAAGGGGGGGGGTGCAAGCCTTTAAGCCCAGCACGTGGGCAGTAGAGGTAAGTGGATCTCTATGAGTTCAAGGCCAGGCTGGTCTATGGAGTGAGTTCCAGGACAGCCAGGGCTACACAGAGAAACCTTGTCTCAAAAAAAAAAAAAAAAACCCAGAGAGAGAGACAGACAGAGAGAGAGAGAGAGAGAGAGAGAGAGAGCGCAGGAACTCAAATTTAGATCTTAATACTCAGTTCTCCATTATGCTTTCTCACTCATATTAACTACCAAGGCTTATAACTAATGCTTGACATTTAAATCTTTTTTTTTTTTTTGGTTTTTCAAGACAGGGTTTCTCTGTGTAGCTTTGTGCCTTTCCTGGATCTCGCTCTGTAGACCAGGCTGGCCTCGAACTCATAAAGATCTGCCTGCCTCTGCCTCCCGAGTGCTGGGATTAAAGGTGTGTGCCACCACTGCCCAGCGACATTTAAATCTTAACTTGTGCATTTACCACTTATTATAGACTGTTTTAAAATGCAAACCCACATAGTAGAGACAGTACTATTACAGCAGATATCTGGCATTTAATGGGCCCAATGTTGTACTTTCCACTAATCAGAAGTGAACTCCAAAAGTCCATGACCTGGAATAATTTTTTTGTTGTTGTTGTTTTTTCGAGACAGGGTTTCTCTGTGTAGCTTTGCGCCTTTCCTGGAACTCACTTGGTAGCCCAGGCTGGCCTCGAACTCACAGAGATCTGCCTGCCTCTGCCTCCCGAGTGCTGGGATTAAAGGCGTGCACCACCACTGCCCAGCAACCTGGAATAATTTTAAAATTGCTAAAACCACACACTCTCATGCTGGTATGTGAAGTAAATCGGCCTAGCCAATCTCTTAGCCTCTCAATCTTAACTCTGCTACACTGTACTCTTCCATTACATACATGTACATACACACATGCATATGTCAACATATATCTTATTTGGAAATTATATTCTTTGATAACATTATTTTTATGATTTTCAATTGCATTTAGGAATTTTATTTCATTTTTTTCATACAATATATTTTTTTATCATGTTTCCCCTCCTCCACTTCCTCCCAGATGATCCCCACTTCCCTACCCACCCAACTTTCTGTCAAATAAAAAACCCACAAACAAAAATCAAAACAAAAAAATCAATAAGACAAAAAATGAAAAAATGAAACAAAAGAGCCTACAAAACAAACAAACAAACAAACAAACAACCAAACACAGAGTTTGGTTTTTGTTGGCCAATACTCATGAGGCCTGATGATATTTTTTTTTTGTCTTGTTTTTTCAAGGCAGGTTTTCTCTGTGTAGCCCTGGCTGTCCTGGAACTCACAGAGATCCACCTGCCTCTGCTTCCAGAGTACTGGTATTAATGGCATGAGCCAATACTGCCCAGCTGCCTGATGATGTTCTTTTTTTGAAAAAAATTATTTGTTTATTTTATTGGTGTTTTGCTTGCATTTATATCTGTGTGCAGTGTCGGATCTCCTAGAACTAGAGTTACATACAGTTATGAACTGCCACATGGGTACTGGGAATTGAACCCAGGTCCTCTGTAAGAGTAGTCAGTGCTCTTAACTGCTGAGCCATCTCTTCAGCCCCCTGGAAATGTTTTTAAGGCAAGTGTTTTTATCAAGTGTCTCCAGGTAAATTCTTTGGTGATATCAGGGATCGATAATAGAGACAAGTTGTCAAGGCTGCTCTCAAATCAGATTGAGAAGTTTCATAGTAAATACAGGAGCCTGGGTAAAAGTGAATACTAAGAGCCATACAGCCAAGGGGAAAGTATGTTATTTCTCTAAGGCTCAGCTCTTAAAGAAGGTATATTGAGTCTCCATTGAATTGTGAGGGTTAATTAAAATGATGGATATATATGTGTGCTGTATGGGGGTGACTGATAGGTGTGTACATGGGTATGTGAGCAGTTTGTAAAAGAAAGGAAAAGTACAAAGGGGTTAGCCTAAAATCTTCACTGCTAAAATCTCTTACATGATTTTGAATAAATCTCTTTGCTTTGTTTTTGTTTTTTGTCTGTTTTTTTGTTGTTGTTTTGTTTTTGAGGGTTTTTTTTTGAGACAGGGTTTCTTTGTGTAGCTCTGGATGTCCTGGAACTCTCTATGTAGACAAGACTGGCCTCCAACTCAGAGATCTGCCTACCTCTGCCTGCCGAGAGCTGGGATTAAAAGCATGGGCCACCACCATCCAACCATTGGTTAAGTCTCCTAACCTTGGTTCTCTCATCTACAAAACACATCTGTATAGGGATGTCCTGAGGATTCGGTGACCTTACATTCAGTGAGCATTTGTTACAAAGCCTGACCCATAACAGTGTTTTCAGAACTGTTGCCTCAGTTCTTGAAGTTTAATGTGAAGACTTAATGCACCTGTTGGTTTGGACAGCGATGATTTCCTGATCGGCCACCAGGGGGAGGTAGACACACAGAAGTGGATGTCTTTCTTTACTAGGATTCTGAATAAGGGGATAAAAAGATTCCAAAGCCGTTTGCTGGTAACTGGACAAGGACGAAGGAAACGAGTTTGTCCTCAGAAACTGTTGGACCCAGTGTATTTCTTGGCACATGATGGGAACATTAGGTAATGCATGGACACGTTAAAGTGGTTTCATTTTCAAGCAAACACCACAGCTTCAAGAGGAGACAGATAAATCATCTAATAAAATATTAATGCTGTTAAAAAAAAAAAGATGGTAGCCTTTTCTCTGGATTTTGTCAGAATAGCCCCAGGCTTCTTTTTAATCACTATTCATGTTCTTCCAGCAGGAAAGCCTTTAGCTGGTGGTGGTGGTTGTGGATTTGTTGTTGTTGTTTTTGTTGCTGAAGTCTACCCCTCTTTCCAAGTTCCCAACCATAAATGGGGCACATGGAGATAAGATTCCACCAAAGACCAAGTTCACCCGTGGGGAGTCTATACATTTACAGAGCATAGGTGAGAAGGACCTTTGGGTGCTTCCCCAAAGGCCACACTGAAAAGTCTTTACCCAGCAGAGAGGATGGTGTTCCCACAGCTGCGTGGAGGGAGGCCCTAGTCTCCCTTGGTGAGAATACTCTAGTGGCTAGAGTCTAGCCCTTCCTTGAGGTTACAGGCAATTAGGGTGAGAGAGCCATACAACAGGTGGTATGGAGTGTCTGGATATTCAAGTAATCCTTCTTGTCCCTCCATGAGGAGTATAAACGGTCAACAAGGCCAGCCGGGATGATCTTTTGCAAGTGGCTACAGCTAATTTTCCAAAGATGGCAGTTGTTTGGCTCGGAAAATAATCATGTAAAACAGTTGTTTTCAAAAAGAGAGTAGACCAAAGAACATTCAATGGGTATTCTTTACTGGTGTGAAATTCACTTCCACTTGGAGACTCTATATTATCTAGTACATATAATATGACTACAGTTACAAGAGACACCATTAATAACTCACTTTCTCCCCGATTCCTCATTCCAGAAGTCAGAGGCAGGTTTTGTCTACATTCTGCTCAAATGACTGATTTCTTGTCTTTCTGAGTCTAATTACCTATCCAACGAGCATACTTATCATAGATAAGGCTTTGCTTGTCCTTAAAGGATCATTTTGAAGGTATTTGGTAACTTGATTAAAAATTGAACTCTCAAGCCAGGCAGTGTTGGTCCACACCTTTAATCCCAGTGCTCGGGAAGTGGAGGCAGGTGGATCTCTTGAGTTTGAGGCCAGCCTGGTCTACAGAATCAGTTCTAGGACAGCCAGGGCTACACAGAAAAACCTTTTCTCAGAAAACTGAAGGAGAAAATTGACTCTCGTCGTCGTCATCGTCATTGTCGGGGTTGTAGAAAGAAAGAGAGCAAGGTGAGGAAAGAGAGCAGTAAAATGGTGGCAGCTAGCATTTGCTCTACCCACTTTACTGAACAGTTTATAGATATTGCCTCATTTAGCACTTACAGCAGCCCTATGAAATGTCCCTCCTTTACAGATACGGAATCTGAGATAGAGAGAGATTAGGTGATTTTTTTTCCAAAAGTCACATTTCTGGTAAGGTGCCGAGCCAGAGTTCACTCTGCACAGTTTCCAAAGACAGTTCTCTCTCTTTCTTCCCCTTTCTCTCTCTCCACCCCCACTCCCCCCTCCTTCTCCCTGCCCCTCTGTCCAGCATCTCCCTCATTAGTCCACTAGACCATGCTGACCTGGGACTCACTATGTAGACCAGGCTTACAACTTGTAGTCATCCTCCTCATTCTCCCAAACTGTAAGTGTGCACCACCACACCTGGCTTCCAGACGTCGTTTTCTTAACCATTCATTACACTTTTCTGGTGAAGTTAGAGTTGATGCTATAAATTGTAACAATATCAACTGAACAGAGGGGGAAAATAAAAAGACTTAAGGAACTGATGGTAATTCCAGTATAATGCTGAGTGTCAACTGGTACCACGAGGCAATGAAATACACTGGTTTTGAACAGAGTTAGGAATGAGATGGACCCTTCTGGGGTGGACTGTAGTTGGTTTTTTTTTTGTTTTGTTTTGTTTTGTTTTTGTCTTACTCTTTGGGGGCCTGCCACCCAGCTCCCAAATAAATACACAGAGACTTGTTCTTACTTATGAATGCCCAGCCTTAGCTTGGCTTGTTTCTAGCCAGCTTTCCTAACTTAAATTATCCTGTTTCTCTTTATCTACATTTTCGCCTCTGGGCTTTTTACCTTTCTTTATTATATATATATTTCCTTCTTACTCTGTGGCTAGCTGTGTGGTTGGGTGGCTGGCTCCTGGAGTCCTCCTCTCCTTTTCTTGCTCCTTGCTCTCTTCTCTAGATTTCTCCTCCTATTTATTTCCCCTGCCCATCAGCCCTGACTATTTCTATTTCCTGCCTAGCTATTGGCCGTTCAGCTCTTTATTAGACCAATCAGGTGTTTTAGACAGGCAAAGCAACACAGCTTTACAGAGTTAAACAAATTCGACATAAAAGAATGCAACACATCTATGCATCATTAAATATTTCACAGCATAAACGAATGTAACACATCTTAAACTAATGTTCCACAACAGTGGACCTTGCCAGATGGGTGACTTTAAGTCACCTTGCCTCTCTGGATTTCGGTTCCCTCATCTATATAGCAGGACCAAGAACACTCCATGAAGTTGCTGTAATAATTGAATAAGATAAATGAATATATTACTGTGTCTGGCATAGAGTAGATGCTTATTAAATAAACATGATTTATAAATATTAAATAATAAATCAACCAGAGAGACATGGGGGTACTTGTTAGAGTTTAGGAGTGTTGGTGCCAAATTGCCATCCTCTATACCTGAGTATCTACCCTGAAAGTAAACCAACCTCCTCTCCATTGGTGCCCACATTATTTTTGTTATCTTTATGGTATATCTTTAACTCTGATACTGTATTTATTAGTATATTTGTCTCTTTCTCCTGCCAGGATCCATGACTCACATCATTGTCCTTAATCACTACCTGATGTAGGTCACACTAAGTTCGGTGTTTGTTGAATGACTAAGTGACTCAGTATTCTAAGAAACCAGGTGTAATAGCACATACTTGCAATCCTAGAACTTAGGAGGCAGAAATAGGAGGATCAGAAGTTCAAGGCCAACCCAAGCTATAGGAGATCTTGTTCCAAAAACAACAAAATAAATAAATATCCCCAGGAAATTATTCCCTGAGTTTTGTGTCAACTCACATTGACAGAACTTACATTAGAAAATCACTCTGCTGTTTTATTGGTCGGTCACCTTTCTTATCTATTCACAAAGTCCAATGTATAGTAGGTGATTAGCAAATATCTTTCAATGAATGAACACAGTCACAGTACACTGGCAACCTTGCACAGTGGAGAAATCTATGGAGTCAGACAAGCTAAGTTCAAATCCTGGCTTTAGTGCTGCTGTGAGACTAACATTCTCCATGAGTCTGAATTTCTTCTTTGTAATACAAGGGTAATCCAATCTTTCCCACAAACACATTGTGAGGACTAAATGAGGTAACACTGCCTGGCTCCCAGTGAGAGATCAGCAAGTGTTAGCTCCATAGTGCCAAGGATGTGGATATTACCATTCACTCATATCTTTTTTTTTTTGAAGTTGGTGTGTGTGTGTGTGTGTGTGTGTGTGTGTGTGTGTGGAGGGGGGAGCTCACACTTCCCCAACACAGACCAAGGAATAGGTCTTTGGCTTTAGAAGGCTTAAGAAACTATTGGGGAGATAGTTTACAACAAATGTAGCTTCGTAAGACCGTGTTCTGAGGAAGGCCAATGATTTGACATTGCAGTTCTCTCCTTGGCTTGGGGCCTGGCCTTTTCCTATTTCCCAAGGACTGGTCCCACTTAGTACATAGTTTCACACTCTTTTTTTTTTTTTTTGAGACAGGGTTTCTCTGTGTAGCTTTGCACCTTTCTTGGAACTCACTTGGTAGCCCAGGCTAGCCTTGAACTCACAGAGATCCACCTGCCTCTGCCTCCCAAGTGCTGGGATTAAAGGCATGCACCACCACTGCCCAGCGTTTCACACTCTTCTCTGATTCAGGTCATTGTATAAACCTTTGAGCTGTTCCTTCAGTGTTCACTGCTCCAGATTAACAGTCCCATTCCCACTTTCTCACCCTGCCTAGCTCCTCAGCCTGAAATGCTTCCTTTTCAGTTTTCCCTATTCACTTCTTCCCATCCATCAGCATCTAGCTCAAGTCTCTGCCCCTTCGAGTCCTCTCACAGGTATCTCCTTAGAAACTATCCTGACTTTTAAAGTGGTACCTCTCCTCTCATTCTGAGGAGAGCAATTACCTCAGCCCCTGCTTCCCTAAAGGAGTGATGCTTATGAAGAACAGGGTCTTCTTCACAAGCTGATTTTCCTAAAAGATGTCACCTTAGTAACCCCGAGGCTGAGGTTGCTAACCTCCTGATTCTGATTCCCCAGATGCTCCATAGCGTGAGCTTCTGGTGTCCACGACACTAAGAACCTTGTGTAATTTGGGGACTATAAACTAGTATAACACTGTGAGGGGTTCTGTTTGGGGTGCTGTGTGAGGTGGGGGTGATTCTTCTCTTCTTGAAAGGATTCCTTCAGTCAAGAGACACAGACAGTTTGACAGAGATTTAGGTGAGAAGGACAGAAGCCTAAGTTCAGTTAGAAACGCTAAGCAAAGCAGGCACTACAGGAGACTGAAGTGGACTGCCCTATGGGGGGAAGCAGCAGAGTTCTGCATGCGTTGTGGATTTTAAGGAGAGTGTATGAATATTAATGAGGTGGTGGGATATTCATGAGGTAAAGTGATGCTTGTTCTGGTGAACCAGATCTTCTTTTTAGATATTTTCTCCCATGATTCCTACCAAGGGGCATAGCTATTAAAACCATAATGAAAATGATAGCATCATGACCTTAGGTCTTCTGAAGATTCAGACTCATTAGTTTCTGTGAGAAGAACCCAACTATCTTCAAGGATATTTAACAACAAAGGGACATTCATGTTAGCAGACACGTTACTAGGCAGACATGTTACCAAGATGTAATCACATTTTCCCTTGATTACCTCATACGTACATATCCTAAGTCCCAAAGTGGTTGTATTGGGAGGTAGGACCTTTAAGGACATAATTAAGGTAAATGAGTCTACAAGGATGTGTTGTGGAATATTATTTTAACTAGGCAAAGATGTGTTATATTTGTTTATGCTGCAGAACATTACTTTCACTGTGTAAAGATGTGTTACATTTGTTTGTGCTGCAGAATATCACTTTGACTGTGTAAAGATGTGTTACTTTTGTTTCTGCTGCATTTGTTTAATTATGTAAAGATGTGTTGCATTTGTTTCACCTTGCCTGCCTTAGGTGCTTGCCTGATTGGTCTTAAAAAAAAAAAAAAGCTGAACATCCAATAGCTAGGCAGGACAAGGATGGGTGGGGCTGGCAGGGAGAGAGACTAAATAGGCTCAAGAGGAACAAGAGAAGAGGAAGAGAGAAGAGAACAAGGGAGATGCCCGGGGCGGAAGCCAAGCAGGCATTAGCCAACCAGACATGAGAATCAGTGAAAGTAAAATATACAGAAGGAAGAGAGGGATGTTGTGTGACATTTTGTTTGCTTGCCTGGAGATCAGAGGGCAGAGCTAGCCACTAGCCAGGAAGTGGTGGCACACACCTTTAATCCCAGCACTTGGGAGGAGCAAGCAGGAAGATTATGAGTTCCAGGCCGCCCAGAGCTACATGGGATTGAACCAATTGAAAAGAGAAACAGAGCTGAGCGGTAGTGGCACACGCCTTTAGCCCCAGCACTAGTGCGGTAAAGACAGGAATATAAGGCGGGTGGAGACAGGATCTTGGGGCCCATTCAGTCTGGGGATTCATAGAGACAGGATCCCTCCCATTTGGTGTGAGATTTCATAGAGGTAGGAAGTGACTGTGGTTTCTCCTTTGCTTCTCCAATCTTTCAGCTTCCACCTTAACATCTGACTCTGGGTTTTTATTTAATAAGACTAATTAAGATCATACTTCAAAGGTAAAAAGCCCCGAAGCAAAAGGTAGATAAAGAGAAACAGGTTAGCTAGGCCAAGCATTCAAAACTAATAAGTCTCTATGTCGTGATTTGGGAGCTGGGTGGTGGCTCAAAAAGAAAAAGCCTGGTACAAGGATGAGGCTCCAATCTTGTATGACCAATATCCTTACAAGAGCAGACAAACAGTTTTGGTAATAAAAACTGAACCCAGGATAACCATATGCTAATTACTGAAATATATCTCTAGCTACCCACTCTGGTATGAGATTGAGCTTTTCAGAGGCAAGTGTTTATGGAAGACCACTCCTAGAGGCCCCACCCCCATCTTTTCTTTTTTGAAACAGGGTCATGTGTATCCCAAGCTGGCAAAAACTCCCTATCTAGCTGAGGATGACCTTGATCTTATCACCTTCACCTCCTAGCTTATACAGTCCTGGGACCAAACCCAGGGATTCACACATCCTAAGGAGGCACTCTACCAACTGAGCTACATTCCCAGCCCTTTATTTTATTTTTTTATTTTTTTATTTTTTGGAGCTGAGGATCGAACCCAGGGCCTTGTGCTTGCTAGGCAAGCGCTCTACCAACTGAGCTACATTTCCAGACCTTTATTTTAAAAGTTTATTGTAAAATATACAAAAAAGTCTACAAAATATAAAGCCATGTTAAAAAATAATAATAATCAGCATATCAGAGTAGCACACACTTGTAACCCAGCATTAGGGAAATAAAGACAGAAAATAAGGAGCTTAAGTCAAGCCTCGGCTACATAGTGAGTTCTAGGATAGCCTGAGCTACATGAGACACTGTCTCAGGGGGAAAAGACTCATAAAGAGCAATCATAAAACAAATATGCTTCTACAAATAGCTT
>CABHPQ010172459.1:11397-40594 GCA_902168405.1 Peromyscus aztecus
CCAGGTTCATTTTTCTGTATCATGTTTTCTTCCCCACAGGTAATTCCTACCCTCAGTTTATAGTAAGAATTCTCTTGCTTTTCTTTGTAAGTTCTGCCACAGGACCTATGTACCCCTAAACAATATTGTATTAGTCAGGATCCTGGCAGGGGACTGATGGTACACTCCAATTAGGATAATTCTGGGAGAGGTAAACTATTTACAAGCATGCCAGCAGGGCATGATAAGAACATAAGAATAAATTATTCTGTAGCTGATAACAGTGTTCTTACCTCTAGGTGTAGGTGGAGAGAGTAGGGCTCAGGGGGGCAGCAGGCCAGAAGGGAGGGACTGGAAACCAGAGGCCCAATGGGTTGTGGTAGGAGGGATGCCTGATAGGAACTGAGACATACAGAGAAGGTAAAGAGCCAGACTACAGCAAGGCACACAGTGAAAGTATCAGAGAATAATATCCAACTCTGCCACCTCATAGTACTCCAACCTTCCTGGGTGCCTCCCATGAGACAAACCTAACCAAAGTCAAAAATCAAAGGAGGCCATTGGTATAAATCTCTGCCTCCCTGGACCCAAAGGAATATGGAGAGTGAATCTGGAGAGATAAGTGAAGACAACTAGCAAATACACCTTGATTTTGTCAGCCTGTTGGAGGTTATATAGATGGGATTATATAGTTATATCATCCTGTGACCTGCCTTTGGGGCTTGCTTATTATAGGAGTCAAGCATGTAGCTATATAGTTCATATCAGTTCTGTACAATATTCCCCTATATGGCTTTATCATGAACTGCTTAGCCTTTCTGTAGCTGATGGACTTTTAGGCCTTTTCTAGCTTTTTAATATTTAGAACTAATGCTCCTATGGATATTTTACCATAGATCTCTTACTGCAAGAATATAAGTTATGTGTGCAATTGTTATAGCTGCACCAACACACTAAGATAAGTCTTAAATATGCCCATAATTGATATCTGTGTATGATATAAAATAGGAATGAAAGTTAATGTTTTCCATACTAGTAATCAACTATTGAAAAGCTTTATCTCTTCACAGATGACCTACAAATGCTTCCACAATAAATTGTGTACTAGGCTTTCATAGATTATTTGTATATTTTTCTATATCTTTGCCAAAGCACAGAAAGTCTCAATTATTTAGTTCTATAACAAGCTTTGATATCTGATAGGATAAGTCTCTCTTCCTACTTCTTCAGAAGTGTCTTGGCTCTTCCAGGAATAATCTAAATTCCATGAAAAAGCCTATTTGAGTTTAATGAGAATCAAATTGGATGGATCTAGGCATACATGTAAGGGTGTTTGGTGCTTCTGAAATATTTTTTTATTTTAAAAGTACATTACTTAAGAGTAAGAAGACACAAATAAGTGAAAATAAAAATGTGTGAAAATATGTCTACCGTTTTCAGTACCATAGCAGGATATGTTCTTCTAGAATTTTTCTTTTCTTTTTGTGGGTACTGGGGATTGAACCTAGGGTTTTGTATGCACTGAGCATATGCTATACGCTTGAGCTACATTCCACTCCCCTGGATCTTTTTTCTAATCTTGTAAGGATTGACAATTTTATAACACTAAGTCTTTGTCCTCAATGATGGTCCAGCTTTCCACTCCAAAAGCTTTTAATGTCCTTCTCTAAGGCTGTCTGATACTCCCCGTAATGGAATTCATGCACGTGTGTGGTGATATTTTGTTTTACTCATTAACAAATACAATTTGCCTGAAGATCAGAGGACAGAGCCAACCACTAGATTAAACATAGAGGTCAGGCAGTGGTGGCACACACCTTTAATCCCAGCACTTGTGATCTCATGCCTTTGCTATCAATATTTGGGAAGCACACACGCCATTAATCCCTGCACTAGGAACGTTGAGAAAGAAATGTAAGGAGTGAGGAGACAGGAACCCGGGTCCTTTCGGCTGAGGACTCAAGAGGATTCAGTCTGAGGATTCAAGGAGACAGGATCTTCTCTTTTGGGCTGAGGAGTTGGTGAGGTGAGAAGTGGCAGTGGCTTGTTTCCTCTGATCTTTTAGCTTTCACTCCAATATCTGACTCCAGGATTTTATTATAAGACCATTTAGGATTTGTACAACATTTGGTGTCCAACTTTTGGGACATGAATTCATGAAAAAGCCTCTTGCCTGTGGTTTTGCAGTTACCGGCTCAGGCCAGAGCTGCACACAGCCAGAGTCTTCTTTGCCCCGCCTGGGCCAGAGTCCCTACCCTGCGGGCTAAGTTTTTGTTGCAGCCTCTCTGCAGCAAACTCCATAGGTTTTGGGACTCCAAAAGCCACAGGAGTTAGCCGCTTTTGCACGTTCCCCAGTACAGACAGCTGACTCCACAGGAACTGGCACAGTCACAGGCCCAAGCCCAGGCTTAGGCTCCAAACACACCTGAATTAGCTGCTTTGACACACCCCCTGGGCAGACTGCTGGCTCTGTGGCTTCTCCCCTCTCCTGATGGGCTTTCTCTGGGCCCCTCCTGGGGCTGCTGCCACACCATCATCTGAATTGTCCCTGTCAGCAGACTGGGTGAGTTAATTGGGATTTCTTAAAAGGAGAAATTAGTTAAAAGAGAGGTTTTCTCCCCCCACATTAAAAAAAAAAAAGGGAAACACTATTACAATGGAAGGAGTTTGGTCTCTGTTTGATAATACACTACATGGTCTAAAAATGGAGCAATTAAATGATGGGATTGATGTCAAATATAAACAGTATTGGTTTGATCATTCTTATTTTATCCCTAAAAAGTTGGTTTATCTGGCCACAGAGTGAATGCCCATCCAAAGAAACTGGGCAATGATTGAATGAGTTATGCTATGTCCTTTCTATGGGATATTTAATTAAATAATGAAGGATAATTGTTAGCATTTAGGCATCTGTATTGGCCTGCCCTTAGGGTTCTGACAGGCTTTATCTTCAGCTGTAGCAGCTAAGAGCACCCCCTGTGCACATTTGCTATGTTTCTTTATAAAAGGCGGACGTTGCCCACCTCCCATCTCTTTCTCTTTCTCTTCCTTTGCTCTTGTCCCCAGGGATGGGTCTCTACCCCCTTCTCTGCCCCTTCTCTCCCTCCCATCAGTAAACCCCCCACATGGACCTCTTGTATGGTTTGACTCCTTCTTGCCACTTTTAAAATACAACAACAATGACCATCTCTGAAAAAAAAAGTTGGTTTATATGAGTGCCATGTTGGCTGTTATGAGTGCCAAGATACAAGTCTTAGAAAAACTTGTTAAAACAGATCATAGAGATATTCAGACCCAGACAGAGGAATTTAAAGGAGAACCAATTTTAGCATTGCATTTTAAGATTACAGAGTAACAGCCTAAGGCTTTCAGACAGCCAACTTTAATTTATCCAGTAACCTTACAGGAGCTGCCAAGTGATAGATATCCCCAAGACTGTGTAAGAGCTGAATGGACTCCTGTGCAAATATTAGATTTGAGGAAATTCAAAGAAGCTATAGTCTCATATGGCATGCACTATTTGTGAAGCAGATGTTAAACTCGTAGCAGCTTGTAATTGAATTATCCTTCAAGACTGGAGAGAGTTGGTTACAGCAGTCTTGGAGGCTAGACACCAATTACAATGGAGGACCTGGTGGAAAGATGAGGCTAAGACCATTGAACAATGGAGTAGGGGTAGAGGTATTGAAATTTCTCAAGATCAACTCCTTGGAAAGGATGATTATGCTGATATACAAAGACAATATTTATATGATGACCACACCCTGGCTTTATGCTGCACAGCAGCCTTGAATGCTTGGGACAGAATTGAAGAAGTAGGAAAGAAAATTGAGTCATTTATGAAAGTTATACAGGACCCAAAAGAAACCTTCACTGATTTCTTACAAAGATTGACTTCTAAATAGAATGATACCAAATTCAGAAGCTAGACAAATAATAATTGAATCTCTGGCTTTGGAAAATGCTGATGCACAATGCAAAAGAGTAATTAGGCCATTAAAGGCAAGATCAGCACCCTTGGAGGAATGGATCTGAGATACAATAAATATTGAATCTCATGATGATGCTTGGATAGAAGGGGTGATTTCCAGAGGTTTGAAGAAAAATCGTAATGTCAAATGTTTCAATTTTGGTAAACAATGTCCCCTAAAAAGGTACTGTAGACAGGGTGTTCCTAGAAACAATGTTATTTTTAAGGAATACTTCCAACAGAACACCCCTTCTTTCCTTCTGGATTATGAAGAAGGTGTGGCAAAGGCAGACACTGGATTAAGGAATGTAGATCAACAAGGGACAGACAAGGTAATTCCTTGCCTTTGCTGTTGGGAAATGCCCTGAGGGGCCTTTCTCAGGCCTCCATGTCAAATTCGGTTCAGTCCTTTCCTGTCATCGTGGAAGAAACTCCTTCCCAGAGCAATTAAAGAAACTAATGCCTACTGTAAAAAACATACAGCTCTGGGTGATAAAACAGCTGTAAAAGAGAGAACAAAAAATCAGGAGAAACTATAACCATTCAGGATTCGTGCAACACGCTTGTTAGATCTAATCCAAGGAACTTTTAATTTTTTTTTTGTTACTGCTTTGAGTTTTGTGTGTGTGTGTGTGTGTGTGTGTGTGTGTGTGTGTGTGTGTGTGTGTTTTGAGACAGGGTTTCTCTAACAGCTCTGGCTGTCCTGGAACTTGATTTGTAGACCAGACTGGCCTCGAACTCCTAGAGATCTGGCTGCCTCTGCCTCCTTAGTACTGGAATTAAAGGCCTGTGCCACCACTGCCTATCTGAATTATATCTTTTTAAAATTGCTTTTGGGCTATGGCTATAACTCAGAGGTAAGGCGTATAAGGCCATGAGTCTCACATGATCCCCCAAAACACAAAGAATAAAGAAAGAAAATCTGTTCTGTTTATCCTTAGATCCTTAGTCTCTAACCCAAGGCCTAGCATGCAGTGTGTGCTCAAGAAGTCATTACTAGCCGGGCGGTGGTGGCGCATGCCTTTAATCCCAGCACTCTGGAGGCAGAGGCAGGCGGATCTCTGTGAGTTCCAGGAAAGGCACAAAGCTACACAGAGAAACCCTGTCTTGAAAAACAAAACAAACAAACAAGTCATTACTAAGCAAATGAGTAAAAGCACATAACACTGTAGAGTGAATTAACAAACTATGGATGGGGACATTCTCATCATTTTCTGCTACCTTACCGTAACACCTGATAGTCTTTGGCTCCTGAAGACTTCGTTTTGATACCATCTCCCTTGGAGAAATAACATATTAGACCATTATATTTCAGGTAATCTAAATATGGAAATTAGCTTATTAGTGTCTGTTATGTTGCAGGATCTGAGCACGTGGCAATTTTTCCCCTTTATTTTTACTTTATGTACATGGGTGTTTTACCTGCATAGATGTCTGAGTATTGTGTGCTTGCAATGCCTAAGGACGCCAGAAGAGGGCATTGGAATCCCTGGAACTGCAGTTACTGATACTTGTGACCCACCGTGTGAGTGCTGGATCCTCTGGAAGAGCAGTGGGTACTTCCAACTGCTGAAGCATCTCTGCAGCCCTCGGGCATGGTAATTCTAATACTGGGGAATGACTAACACTCTGTAAGGTAGCATAAACATCAGTTACCTGAAAAGTGATGCAGTGTGTGTGTGTGTCTGTGTGTGTGTGTGTGTGTGTGTGTGTGTGTCTGTGTGTCTGTGTGTGTGTCTGTGTGTGTGTCTGTGTGTGTGTCTGTGTGTGTGTCTGTGTGTGTGTCTGTGTGTATCTGTGTCTGTGTATGACTGCATATATGTGGAGGTCAGAAGATAACTTCTGAGAGCTGGCCCTTGACTTTATTGACATGGGGTCCCTCTTATTATCGACTCATGCGGAGACAACCAAGTATTTACTTGCTTTCTTTCCACCCTTACCCATGTTCCTTCTTTCCTATCCCCTCCACCTCTCTCTCTCTCTTTCTTCAAGGTTTCATGTAGCCCATGCTGGCCTTAAACTTATTAATCTTCCTGCCTCAGCCTCCTTAGTGCTAGGATTACAAACATATGCCACTGTACCAGGCTTTTTCTTTGGGGCCACCACCCAGCTCCCAAATCATGACATGGAGACTTACTAGTTATAAATGTTTGGCCTAGCTTAGGCTCATTTCTGGCTAGCTTTATTAACTTAGATTAACCTGTTTCTCTTTATCTATCTTTTGCCTCAGGGTTTTTTACTTTTCTTTCCTTCTGTGTATCTTACTTTCTCTGTTTCTCATGTTCTGCTGGCTGGTGGCTGCCTGGCTTCTTATCCCGGGTGTGTCCCTTTCTTTCTCCTCTCTTCTTCTTCTCTCATTCTTTCTCTCTCCAGCCTAGATTTCTGCTATTTATTCTCTCTGCCTGCCATCTCTGCCTATCCCTCTCCTGCCTAGCTATTGGCCATTCAGCTTTTTATTAGAGCAATCAGGCGCCTTAGGCAGGCAAGGTGAAACAGATGCAACTCATCTTTACATAATTAGACACACATCCTTACATCATTAAACAAATGCAGCATAAACAAAAGTAACACACCCTTACACAGTGAAAGTCATATTCTGCAGCGTAAACAAATATCATACATCTTTGCCTAGTTAAAATAATATTCCACAACAATACCACCATGCCTGGCTCTAAGGATTTAATATATATGGCAATGCAATTTCATGAAAATATCTCTTACATCCTAAGAGATTGGAATTTTTGCTGAATCTCACAGTCAAAGTTAATAATACACCTTGAGGTCACTTAAGACTTAGGATTGCCACCTTGTTGTGTATTCAAACTGTTTGTTTAACCTGCCTTTAAGAGAACACACCTTTAACCCGGCACTTGGGAGACAGAGGCAAGTGGATCTCTGTGAGTTTGAAGCCAGCCTGGTCTACATAGAGAGTTCCAGGACAGCCAGAGTTACATAATGAGGTCCTGTCTCAAAGAGAGAGTGGATGGTGAGAACAACTTAACAATCAACATGACTTGCAGTGGATTTCCTGTATAATCAACTTTCAACCTAAGCTAATGTATAGCTGTAATTTTAAGTCATGTACTCGTCCATGCCTCTGACCCAGATAATACATTAGAATCATTGCTGAAAGCAGCAAATACAGAGGTTGAAGGCAACTTTCCAAACTGAATATCCACTATAAATGTTAACTACTACACTTGGGTATTAGTTGATCAACAATGATATATTTAATACTGTTTGTTATCTGGGTCAGTTTGGGTCAGTTGGGTTCAGTGACTTAATCCCTTGTAAAACTCTGTTAAAGATTTCTGTAAAGTGTCCCTCATTCCTTCCCAGTGTGATGCTTTCTATGCTGTTCAATAAACACAGAGCAAAGCCCTTTGTTAGAGACAGACACACAGGACACATGTAGTCACAAAACAGATACACACAGACATACAGGGACAGATTCACAAGACAGCCTTCAGGCAGGCACAGATTCTGACTCATAGACAGATGGAGGACAGAAGACAGGGGACATGAAGTAGATAATTCAAGTCTTGACTCGATCTTGGTTAAATGATTCCAGGGGGAGGTGCTTTTATTTCCTTAATGTGACACTGATGCATTACTAGTGACTTGGAGTTAATCACCAATGTGTTTAATCCACACAAATATGGACAATGGCTGATTCCAAGGCATCCGATATACCAACTATGAAAGACAGAGGCACACCATTAAAGAAGGGGTAAAGGCCTCCCTTCCCATGGACACGATTTCTTTCATTTCTTTTTCTTCCTTTATTCAGCCATTCTTTAGTTCATCTTTCTTCTATCTAACAAATATTTGAAATGTTTGTGGAGGCAGTCTCTTGCTATGTAGCCCAGGCTAGCCCAGGCTGGTCTCCCATGTGCTGGGATTGTAGGCATGTACCACCACAATTGTCTTCCTTTTCATGGGCATAATGATTTTTCAAGTAGTTTTTGTAAAATTCATGGTCTCAGAAAGAGAGCACACCATAAGTGCCAAATAGTGGATTCTAGCTCCTACCAACTTACCCTTAAAAAATAAAAACAGGAATACACACTCTAACTTAAGCAGACTGCGGGGGTTTTCGGGAAGGATTTAAACAAGACCTTAGGCCATAGAGTGCCTTAAACTCAAGGCGGTGACCACTTGAACAAATTCTTTTTTATACAGCTTCTTCCAGAACTAGTTTGAGAGTGATATCTGTGTCTTCTCAGTGTCTGTCCAAAATATTGCCGATGCCACCACCCTTCATTAGCACAGCCTTGTCCAGGTAACTGTCATGTCTGCTCAGAAGGGACATTCGGTTCTCTTCATTTGCCAAACAGCTATTGGATACCTTCAATATGCCAGGACCTGCGCAGAGTCTGGGGGATGACCAAAAACTAGTACACAGTCCAGGACCTCACCCCTACTAGTGCCGATAACAGGCTTGACTCACTGGGTGCATCAGTTACTTTTCTGTTTCTATGCTGAAGCACCACGACACAAAGCAACTTCGGAAGAATGGGTTTATTTGGGCTTACGTTCCAGAGGGTTCCATACGTTCATTGAGTGGCAGGAAGCAGACAAGTGACAGGCACAGCCTCAGGAGCAGGAAGCTGAAAGATCATACCTTCAACTGGAAACTGTGAGCGCTAATTTGTGTTCTAGTTTAAATTACTGTGCGTAAGAGATCTATAAAACAAAAATGCCTCTAATCTGTAAGCCCTACTTGCACAAGGACAGATAATTTCTGGAAAGCTGGGTGCTGTTCATATAAGATAACAAGCCATGTGTTTTCACTCCTATAAACAAGGTTGGTTGACCCAACTGCTCAGGATGTGCATGATCACAAGTAGGTGGGGAAGTACACAGGCAGGAAGTACATCTGGATGTATGCTTGCCCCTGACTGGATGAAGAGGGGAAGTATGTAGCCTTGTGGGTTTCTACTTTAAAAGCTGCCGACTAATGTAATTCACAGCCATTCTCTGGGAATCCCAGGTATGGATCTGGCCAGTGTCCATCATCCTAGCCAGTATTTAATAAAGCTTTATTCAAAATTGGCTCAAAAATTGTGGTAGTGGTCTTATTCTTGCCCAGTGGGATTAACAGAACAAAGCCCACCCCCAGTGTGGTATTTCCTTCTGCAAGCCTCCATGTCTCCTCAAACAGCTTCTGGAACTGGGGACCAAGTGTTCAAATACATGAGCCTTTGGGGGACATTTCTCATTCAGATCACCACACTGGGCCATCTAACAGTTTATTTCTTGAAAGATGCTCCAAGAGTATCAAGTAAAATACTGAGTGTAGCTGCCAGAGTTGGAGGAGCTGGAACTTGGGCCGCTGAGGGGGAAGGGAGTATTCTGCTCGGCTTTTCTTACTGCCAGGACAGTAGTGCTTGGCTCTGGGTGTGTGTCCCAGGTATTGTAATGTGGGCTGGATGTCCAATGGCAGCCTGTGCTCTTGATGCTTACACAAGCCCTTGCCCATGCTTCCGGGGCTCTTCAGGATGGGGAGGAATGACAGAGCCCCGCCCCAATGCCATGTTAAGCCAAGAAGTACCTGGTTCCTTGCTGCTTTATAAATTGGTCCCGCCGGGCAGTGGTGGCGCACGCCTTTAATCCCAGCACTCCGGGAGGCAGAACCAGGCAGATCTCTGTGAGTGCCAGGCCAGCCTGGGCTACCAAGTGAGTTCCAGGAAAGGCGAAAAGCTACACAGAGAAACCCTGTCTCGAAAAACCAAAAAATAAATAATAAATAAATAAAATAAAATAAAATAAATTGGTCCTCACAAATACTTCCCCTGGTACCCTGCTCACCCTGCTCACCGGAGGGCTGAATGGGATGCAGATTCCATTATCTCTGCCTTGTCAACACCAAAGCATGATCGCTCTTCTATACCTGCCTCAATTCCTGACCCAATCCATTGGAATAAATAAATTCAGGAAGGATTTATATTAACTAATAGTGTGCTATACTATACTGATTAAGGGAAGGGATTCATAGTTTTCAGTTTGAGTTCTGAATTTTCTACGTGACTTAGGGCAAATTAAACATCCTCTCCGGGGCTGAGGATATAGCTCAGTTGACAGAGGGCTTACAAAGCATGAGCAAAGCCCTGGGCTCAATCCCCAGCATTGTACAAACCGGGTGTGGTGACACAGCCCTGTAATTCCTGCACGTGGAAGGTGGACGCAAGAGGATCAGAAGTTTGAGTTCATCCTTGGCTGTATAGGGATGTTTTCTGTTCTTCATCATAAATGAGGGTAATAACAGAATTGATCTCCTTAGATTGTTATGATTTTAAAGTGATGTATAAGTAGAAGACTTAGAACAGCCCAGAACCTAGTGAGCACAGTAGAAGTGTTAGCTAGAGCTGACTGTGGAGTCTGATCTGAGAACCAACATCACCTCCTTTTATCCTCACAATCGCTCTATGAGATTGGTACGTTTTTACAAATGAGAAGTTTGTAACAGAGGTATCATGTGAAGGAGGGTAAGCGGCTTGCCCAAGGCTCAGTGTAAGCAGCATAAACACACAAGGCCAGGCTGCTGCTACCACAAAACCTTTATGAAGCAAATAATGCAATGAAGAAAATAGAACAAGATGAGGGGATTTGACAGAGACAAGGGATCCTCTGAGGAAGCAACATTGCCATGTTGCTCTTCCCAGCCAGTGGCCTGCGTTCAGAGCGCTCTCGGTTTACCGCCACACGGTTCAATAGCACTCAGTATTGTTAGTAGAACATCAGATCCTCATTTTCCTTTGCTCATGTGGCCCCCAGAACCCTTAGGCATGTTTGCCTATCGCTTGTTTAGTTTATCACAGGAGGAAAAATGTGTACCGCGAAGGAAAATGGATTCTGCATCATTAGAAAAGCCACTCCACAGTAACCAGATAATTGTAGTCTAGAACAGTGAGTTCTTTGACAAAGGGAAGCACGCTGTGGGCTGGGGGTGGGGGGGAAGATGTACAAAGGACAACGTATGCAGGGTTCCAACCTCGAGTTTACCCTGATCTTTTTTTCTGATCAACAAGAGATTGCTCTCTCTCTCTCTCTCTCTCTCTCTCTCTCTCTCTCTCGTATCATGTATCCCAGGCTGGCCTTGAACTTTTCCCTGGGGAGTACAACTCATTCCTGTTCTTCTCTGTCCAGGTTTTTTTTGTTTGTTTGTTTGGTTTGGTTTGGTTTGGTTTTTCGACACAGGGTTTCTCTGTGTAGTTTTGATGCCTGTCCTGGATCTCACTCTGTAGCCCAGGCTGCCTTGAACTCACAGAGATCCGCCTGGCTCTGCCTCCTGAGTGCTGGGATTAAAGGCGTGCACCACCACCACCACCACCACCACCACCCGGCTCTCTGTCCAGGTTTAAGTATATTTTGTGGAATGATCTGGCTACATAGCCAAGGATGCCCTTGCATTTCTGATCCTCCTTCCCTACTTCCCAAGTGTTAGGATTAAAGACAGCATCATCATACCAGCTTGTGGGGTGCTGGGGATTGAACACAGGGCTCAGCACATGCTAGACAAGAACTCTACCCACTGAGCTACATTCTCCAACCCCCAACACTCTTTACTTTCTGTGTGCATGTAGAGGGCCTTCCAGTTCTGGAGACTGGGAAGCCAGGATCAAGGTATCTACAAGGTTGGCTCCATTAAAGGCGTGTGTGTGTGTGTGTGTGTGTGTGTGTGTGTGTGTGTGTGTGTGTTCTGCTCCATGCACATCTCCTAGCTTCTGTTGTTAGCAGCTGTGCTGTGCATTCCTTGGTTTGCAGCTCCATCACTCCAGTCTCTGCCTCCATCATCATATGCAATCTTCTTTGTTTCTGTGTCCTTGTATATGAATCTTCCTTTGCTTCCTCTGATAAACACCCAAGTCCCCTAACTTGGTACTTCTATCCACAAACAACCTTTTTCCAAATAAGGCCACACTCTATGGTCCCAGGAATTAAGACTTACACATACCTTATTCCTGGCCAGTGAGAGATATAATTTTGTATGATAGCATCTTTGTGCAGACTGGGGATGGGTGTCTCGTCTGGATGGTATTGACCCTCTGCTCATGGCTTACTGACCAGATAACACCTGTGTGTGAATTATACAAGTATCCTTTCCCCTAATAGAAGCAGTCACACACCAGAAGTAAGGCATTGCGCTTAGAGCCCATGCTGGATTCCTATCCAGCCCCCTCCAACCTTCTTGCCAGTACATAATCTATTCAACCATATGTACCAAGCCTTGCCTGCCCTGCACTCAGCGGGCTGCTTCTGCTCAGCACCCCTCTCCATCTCCCCTTCCATTCTCACACGGGGGAGAGGATCAAACCCCATACCTGTTCTCCTCCGTCTAGTTTTTGGCTGCATTTTGTGAGATGATCTGATTCTGTAAGTCCAGGAACAACGTGATATTGTTCCTGTCTAATAACTGTTCCCTTCACTTCTGGAAATCAAACCCTGTTTTCCTCTGTGGCAACCACTCCTTTCCTACTTGTAGTTCATCTGGTCTGGATGCAACTAGACCCTCTTCCAGGCTTAATCAGTCAGAACACCTCATCCTTCAGCACAATTATTGATCCTAGACTAGTCATCCTAGACTATTGATTCTATTCTATCCATGATCTACGACTCTCCATCAAACTGTGAAGCAGGGGCATTCTGTCTCTGTCCAGAGAGCTATATTGGAAGGATGTGCCTGGAGCAGTTAGAAAATAAAGCCGCCCCAGGGGAGAGCGGAGCTAAGACATAGATAATTGTTAGAATATAACTTAATCATTTGGTTCCAGCTATGCCTAAAGCCAGATAGATATACCTGCTGGATTTTATATGAGCTAATAGATTCTCCTCTTGTTGTGATTGGTAAACATGTGTTTATGTCTCTTGTAATTAGAAGAATTATCTTTTTAAAATAAAACATTTTATTACCTTTGTTTGTATGCATGTAAGTGTGTGGGCACACGAGCCACATTGTACATGCAGAGGTCAAAGGACAACTTTTAGGAATCAGTTCTCCCCTTCCCCTTGTGGGTTCCAAGGACTGAACTCAGGTCATCAGGCTTGGTGGCATGTACCTTTAATCACCGATGCATCTCTCTGGGCCCATAATGGAAAGAATTGTGACTGCATACAGTATTCAATGCTTCTATTGTCTTGTCTCTACCCTTCTGGAGCCCTGTGTCCATTTGATTCACTAAGGTCTATAAAGTTAGGAGGCATTAACCAGTATAAAGAAATGAATAGGGCTCCCCATAAAGAAATGGATAGGGCCCCCATGACACCAGGGTAGACTGGAATGAATCTGATCCCTGCTTAGACTTGTACAAGTGAGTGAGAAGCAGGTGGCTGAGGGGTACACATTTTTCTGGGGTAACCAGTTCCACGTTTTTGTTTTACTTTCCTGTGAGCTCCACCACTTTCCAGCTCAGAGCCCCACTCTGTGGAAGTTAATACTGATTTAGGCTGCTGGAGGCAGACAGTGATCCTTACTCTCTGCCTCCTCTGGGCTCAATAGCACTGGGCTGTAACCAGCATCCTGGCTGGTTCTCCAAGTGCTCTTCCATCATGAAGCCTTCCCTGGTTGTTGTAGTCTGCCCTGACCACCCATCACCCCTTTCTGAGTTCATCAAGATCTTCTTGTATTTCATCATGACTTTTGTTGCGTTCTACTGGGTCTATTCTCATAATTCCCTTTTAGGGTCTCTGAAGGAGGCAAGGGTCTCCTCCCAGAGTTCTTTTTAAGATTTTGTGTGTGTGTGTGTGTGTGTGTGTGTGTGTGTGTGTGTGTGTGTGTGTATCCTCAGAAGTGCATGTGCACTTGTGTGGGGATGCTCTCCAAGGCCAGAAGAGGGCATCAGAGCCCCTACAGCTAGAATTACGTGTGGTTGTGAGCTGTCCAAGCTGGATGCTGGGAACCAAACTCAGATCCTCTGCCAGAGCAGCAAGTAAGGTGCTCTTAACTGCTGAGTCATTTCTCTAGGCTCCCACCAAACAAGCAGAGGTGCCATCCACAGATATTTGCAGCTGGAAGCCTCTGCTTCCATATTGTGTATGCCACTGTGTACTTGTCACCTCTTGGTATTTGTACAAACTCAGAACACTGTGTGGCATTATATATTTCACATTCACTCAACAGAGGTGCAGAATTTTAGAGAGAACACAGAATTTCACAGCATTAAATGTCTTCTTAGCATCTGATTCGGAGAGACAGGAGGGCTAATATTCCTTTCTCTGCTCATTTCTATACAGGGATGACTCCAGTTTTTTTCTAATTGCTCCTCATGAGGAATTCTGCTCAGTCTTTTATGGTGCATTTCCTAAGCTGGCATGAGACCAGCTTGGTCCCTGGTTGAATAAATTAGCAGTGACAATCAGGGGAATTGAAGATGGCATGCAGACCAGGTGAGGCGACATCTCTCTGTGACTACACAGTGGCCCTGGCTCTGTGATATGAAGAAATCTCTGTTGCTCAACTCTGCCTGGGGATTTAATTTTGCGGGTGGTGAGAGGAATGTGTTCCTCTTCTTTCCCATGAACACAGAGAAAGCTTGATGCAAGACACAACTGATGACTGCCACCTCCTCCAGTTCTATCCAATAAACTGAGTTCAGGATTGGGGCTACCTGTTTTTGTGGGGGGAACTCTACTTCGTTCTGAAACTACTCAAGCAATTTACTACCTTCTCTCTGTCTTGAGTAGGTTGCTTCATAGATACAGCCCTCAGTTTTCCTCATCTGAGTACTGGGAATAATAAAACCCAGACCATATGGTTGTGCCAAAGACTATCAGGGCTTAGGTAATAAAGTGCCCAGGCATTTTTTCTTTTTTTTTGTCATCTAGTCTAACTGTAGTGACTGTGAGGTCTCCTGTCTGCTCCTTCACAACAGCTCATTGCTCTGTTCACCCAATCCTCTGCACACAGTGCTTCTCTCCTCCTTTCCCCCTCCTCCTCCTTTTCAACTTTAAGCTTCCAGATACTTCTTTGAAGCCAACCAATGCCAAGGTGTGTGGACCCTGACAGTTCTAGTTCAGTTCCTAAGGCCAAAATACGCATTGGAAGTTTAAGGGGGCATGAGGCGGGGGAAGGAATCATTGGAAATGGGATCCAGGAGAGATTGCTTCAGTTTTATTCTGGGGTGAATACTCCCTCCTCAACCTTACACAGTATGCGAGCCCTTACTTTTTATTTGGCTTTGTTGAGGTGGGATCTTTCGCATAATATCTTATTTTATTTTTTAAACATGCATTCCTGGAATTGAACTCAGATAGTTAGGCTTTGACCACAAGACTTTTACCTGCTGAGCTATCTCACCCACCTGCAAGAGGACATGTTTGACACACTATTCGGTCAGGTGCCTAGTGGTGGCCTGGCCCTTTAGAGAGTCTAACAACGCCGTACAAAAGAGCTGTTTAAAGCCACATTCCCTGACTCTCTTCCCTTTTCCTGACTGTAATCTTCTGCCCTGACCACTTCCTAATTCCAGGCTCCATTTCCAACCTAGTGTCCACTATATTGTCCCTTCACATGCGGTGTTCTTGTGAGCTCTAGCCAGACTGTGGTCCTTAGTGCCCCTATGAAGATACGGAGCTATATTTGTCTCCCTGTCACTGCCTGACTGGGATGACATCATGTAGTCGGCATTGCACATCTGTCTACCAGGCTCTGCAGTAAGACTTCACACTCATTTAGTCATTTCAGCATCCCTGTGAGGTGGATAGAATTTTCATCTGACATATGAAATAACTAAAACCCTAAAGTCACAAAACTGGTGACTAAAAACAAAACTCGAGAATTGAATTTGAATCTATGAGACTGCCAGCCCTCCATACTTAACTCTTTTCTTCCACAGCCCCTCCTTGGACTCCATCCTGGGGTCTGATGTTTAGAGGAATTTAAAGATAATTTGGTGCATGCAAATGTCTCCTCCCTTGGTTTCCAAGCTTCTAGTTGTATGGAAGAATTTGTCCCTGGAAAGATCTTTCCCGACTCTGCCTGCCACACACATGTTGCTCAATATATTAACTCTTCTTTGAATTGGAATTTATTTCTGGTTCTTAAACACAACTGCCTGCTGCCTCTTCTCAAGCACACAAACAAGCCTGTGCTCCAGCCTCAACATCTCCTCAGAGATGTTTAGTTTTTCTCTTCTTTTGCTACTCTGGAGGCACCAGGTAGTGCAGGAGGACAGCCAGGCATGGGTCCCCCAGCCTCAGGAACCAGACCCATTAGCCTGGGTGAATGACAGAGAATCACACACCCTCATATGTTTTTAACATACCGTAGAAGGAAGGCTTTCATAATGAAAGGATCTTGCCAAAATTCTGTTTTCTACTTGCAGCTCTTATAGAAAATGGGCATGGAATCAAAGCACATTGGTGCCAAGAGGGCCCACAAAAACCATCTGGTCCAAGTTCCTGAAGCCCAGAGATAGGGAGTGACTTAACCAGGGTACCACAGCCTATTATCTTCATCCTGGCCCATTGTTGAATAAAAGGATACATTAGAAACCAAAGGGCACCAGGAATCCAATCGTGCTCCTCAGGGACTTGCTGATTGCTTGGCTCTCCACTGGCATTTCTATCCAGGTCTCTGCTATGAGATTTTCTATTTAGGGTTTTGCTATTTGGCCACTTCAAAATGATAGATGTAGACAGGCAGAATGGCATACACTACATACCCAGTCTGGTCAGTGGCGGGTTCTCACGATGGTGGATGTCACCGAGATGGCTGAGAAATAGAAACAGATACGGAGAAAGGAGGGGTGCTGCTATAGGAAGGAGGAGAGTGGCGATGGCAGACTTACTGTCTGATTCCGATTGTAGGCTCAATCAGGAGGTCAGCATCAGTGGGCGTTCTTGAAAGACCCAGATCGGGGTTTCTTGTTTGTTTTCTGTTGTTTGTTGGTGAGACAGGGTCTCATGTATCAAAGGTTGGTTTCTAATTCACTATGCAACGGAGGATGGCTTGATGCCTCCTGCCTCCACCTCCCTGGTGCTGGCATTATAGGGGTGCACCCCGTTACCACCAGCTCCTGCAGTGCTGTGAATGGAACTGGAGGCTTCGTGCCTGTTAGGTAAGCGCTCTACCGACTAAACTACAGCCCCATTCCCATCCCCCAAACCTAGTTTGTAAAAATTAGAAATTTGTACTTTCAAGCTGGAAGGATGTAGGGAAGGGGGAAAAAAAAAACTGAGAACCACAGAATAAACAATATAGTTTTGGTCATAAGTTAATAAGAACCTAATGCCAATGAGCAGAGCTAAATGGAGCTTTAGGCAAAGGATACAGCTGAGGGCTGGGGAGGTTGCTTGGCCGGCAGTGTTCGACACATAAGCATGAGAAGTGGAGTTCAGGCTTTGGCACTCACATAAACAGCTGGACACAGTGGCACACACCTGTGATCTCAGCTGCGGCAGTGGAGACAGGTGGATTGCTGAGGCTCATTGGTGAGCTTGTCTAACTATCATGGACTAGGGGGGTCCAGATCCTCAATAGTCCCCTCCCAGGGTCCGGGAAGAATCTTCAACCAGCTGATAATTAATCTTTGAAGAAAGGAAATGAATCTAAGTACACGAAATTCCTTAGTCCATGCATTTTATTATTCTGTCAGCTCTCTCTCTAGAAGCTTACACTCTGCTCTCATTTTTAGCTCCTTTCTTGCCCAATTTCTCCTGACGTTTATCTGCTGTCCCCTCCAGGTTCTATATTAATTCCTTCATCTAGTTCTGCCCCTTCTAGGTTCTCATCCATCTAGTTCTTTCCCATATCAACTCCTCTCCCATCTCCTTCTCTCTCATCTTGTTCTTCCTCATCTTGTTCTTCCCCATCTTCCATCTCGTTCCTCTAGTCCTCTCTTCTAGCCCTTCAGTGTAGTTCTTCCCCATCTCAGTTTGTTCCTCTCAAGTTCTTACCCATCTAGTTCTTCCATTCTCTTTTCTCTTCTCCCTGCTGTCCTCTCCCTGTCTACAGAAAATACCTGCCTTTTCTTTCCCTGGACACGTGGTTCCCTGCCTCCTCAGGAATGTTGTTTTATCTCTCACTTTGATATATAAAAACCTCTTTTGTTCTCAGTCAAACTGCTCTGGAGAACCACTAGGCCTCCTCAAGGCCAGGGGATGGTCTGAGCTTCATTAGCACGGAAACAAAGCTAGGTGTCTCCTGCCACCTTGTCTCCTAAGCTCAGCAGGGCAGTTAGTAACTTAATAAGTTCAGCAGGTCTGGGGAGCTGAACTGTTTACCAATTGGTCTGTGCACACAAGGATTTCAAAGCAGAAGACAGCTGAAATATTAAAGGCTGGGTAACACCAAATATTCATAATAAATGGGCTTTGCCTTTTGACAGACCCTTGGCCGGTCAAAGTTCAGCTTTAATATACAGCTAAATCTCTATGATATATTCTTGCGGCCCACAAGATCTAACCAAATAGGTGAGCAAGGTTCAGTGAGCCTTTCAAAAAATAAAGAGGAGAGTGATGAAAGAAGACACTTACATCAACCACAGGCCATGGAGGACACTCACACCCACGTGTATAATGGGGGGGGGGGGGCTCCTGAGCTGTCTGCTAGAACCAAAGGATGAGATGATGACCAAGCCTTAAGAAGCCTAGACCACAGACCTCTTTCTCTTTCTTACCTCATATGATTCTCTCTCTCTCTCTCTCTCTCTCTCTGTCTCTCTCTCTGTCTCTCTCTCTGTCTGTCTCTCTCTCTCTGTCTCTCTCTCTGTCTCTCTGTCTCTCTCTCTCTGTCTCTCTCTCTCTGTCTCTCTGTCTCTGTCTCTGTCTCTGTCTCTCTCTCTCTCTCTCTCTCTCTCTTTTATCTTTATAACAGCTTGTTCTTTCTTAATGCAGACCAGAGTTTTACACATAGGTTGAGGGCAGTCACCGAATCTTAGATTGCACATCCTCACATATTTGCCACTTGGAAGGAAAGCTAACAGCTCCAATTTAAAAACAATCTTAGGGAAGCATTCTGATTGGCTTTGCTTAATCACATGATCCATTTACGAACAGTTTTTGCTAGAATTACCAAGTTTGGGTGAGGGAGCAATAGTACTTCCAGAGACCAGACTGCTATTCCCAGAAAGTTGTCTATTGCAGAAAGTTATTTGCTAGAGGTCCTGTATCAAGCGAAGAGTAGATTCAAGGCTAGAAACAGAGTCAATTAAAAAATATACTATCAATAATATAATGATGGAAGTCTCTAGAATGCTTCTTGCATAATATAGAAGCCTTAATATAATTGAACTTTTCATTTATTTTTTTAAAGATTTATTTAACTTTTAAAATTATGTGTATGGTGTGTGTGTGTGTGTGTGTGTGTGTGTGTGTGTGTGTGTGTGTGTACATGTGTAAGTAAGTGTAGCTGTCCTCAAGGCCAGAAGATAATATCAGATCTCCTGGAGATGGAAGGACAGAAAACTGAGCTGCCCAACAAGGGTGTTGGGAACTGAACTTGGGTCCTATGGAAGACCAGTATTCACTCTTAACCACTGAATCATCTCTCCAGTTCATCTTTATCTCTCCAAAAGTTTGCTATCATATGAAGATGGACTGGAGTGAGGTAACTGTGTGGTAGCTCTCTGGAGCAGGGGTGGGGTGGGGTGGATATTAGCATCAAATCCAATGAAGAGATGTGGACAAATGAAATATTTAGAAGGACTTGCTGCTGGATTAGATATTGAGACTATGAAAAGAGAAAAGTCAAGAAATTAAAAATGACCCTTAGGTTTCCATAAATAACTGGGTATTGAAGGCTACTGGGGTCCAGCCCCTCGATAGCCTTCTCCCAGAGTCTGTGGGAGAATCTACAACCGGCTGATAATCTAATTTTAGACAATATGAAATGAATCTACATACAGGATACTCTTTAGTCCATTCACTTTATTCTTCTGAGTCAGTTCTCTCTCTACACTGCTTCTATTCTGCTCTCGTGCCTAGCTCCTTTCTTGACTGATTTCTCCCTACATTAATTTGCTCTCCCCTCTAAGTTCTCTCTTCATTCTCTCATCTTAGTTCTGCCCCATCTAGGTTCTCATCCATCTAGTTCTTTCTCATCTTAGCTCCTCTCCCATCTCCTTCTTTCTCATCCTGTTCTTCCTCATCTTGTTCTTCCCCACCTGGCTCTTCCTCATCTTCCATCTCGTTCTTCTAGTTTTCTCTTCTAGCCCTCCGATCTAGTTCTCCTCAAGTCCCTGAGGTTTATAGTTATATATCCATGCAATAGCAATGCTCTGGCTAAGGCAAGGTCACCAGGCTTGAATTCCCTCAGGGTCAAAGGGAGGGACAATAAGACCCCCACAAATTAGCAGTAACTGTCAGCCATCATCTGCAACCCAAAAGGGAAGTGGCTAATGGGAAATGAATCAACTAAGGACTAACTTTGGTTAATAAATCTGAGAAAGGGAATTTATGTGCTCAAACTATATTCTTAGAAGTGGTTAGGCAAAGTGTTAGGAGTCTATCAGTGACAAGTGAAAATAAAACTGCCTTATTTTCCTTTGGTCCCTTACTTGTTCAAGTTATCATGGCCACCACCATTTTCTGGCAGGGTAGGGGAATGCACTTGGTGGCTGGGCAACCTGAGTCACAGCTTGATGTACCTGTAAGTAGAAACTCTTACTGAGTTAATTGTTAAAGGTAGATCTAAAACTAGAGATAAGACTTTGAAAAGGGGAAGGTTAAGCTTAATTAGCACATTGTCAGGCCTTCTCAAACAGAGTCTGGATGCTTAAGTCTGTTCTTAGAAAGTCTGGGAGGTATCTCAAATAAGATACTTTCATCCTGAGAAGATGCTGGCTGGATGTTGCTAATGACGATAATTACAGAAAGACCTGAAATTAGGGGTCTTGACTGTGTCTGTTGTTAGCACAGTTGAAGAAGGTTATACAAATATTTTAATTGTATAGGGGAAATTGTGCCCAATGAATGATGGAAAAACACACAAGAAATTCATAGCAGGAAGTGGCTAATATTCAAAAGCCATTCAAAAGTATCACCATGACTCCTTAAGCCTTGGCTTTATCCTCTGGAAAGGCTCTTGGCTTCTTCAAGGTATAGCTTTGTCATAGCCAGTCAAATTCTACTCCATATTTCTGTGTCCTGCAGCAAATGGGATCAAACATTTCCAGGGCAGAGTCAAAAATCCAATCTCGATATGTTAAATTTCTGACATGGAAATGCCTATGCACTTGGGCATACAGGCTCTTACCAAAGTTTGGCATTTAATCCTTAAACTAGATGAGTGTTCCAAGAGAAAAGAGAATATAGCTAGAGTAGAGAGCCTAGCTTTTCTGGGAGCCATCTTTTCTGTATATTCTGAATATTTGGCTAGTATTCTGGCCAGATTTTTCATCAGGAGTCTCAACCACTCTACAGTGAGTCCCATGGGATGGTTTATTCTTCAGGGATAGCGAAGCACTAACTTGCTTGACAAGGATGGAGACTTCTCCATCTAGACATGTCTTCTTGGGACTAGAAAGATGGCTCAGTGGTTAAGAGCATTGACTGCTCTTCCAGAGGACCTGGGTTCAATTCCCAGCACTGACATGGCAGCTCACAACTGTCTGTAACTCCTATTCCAGGGGATCTGATGCCTTCATACAGGTATACATGCAGGCAAAACATTGATGCATGTGAAATAAAAGTAAATAAATCATAAAAAAGTTTAGATGTGTTTTCTTCCAAAGTAGACTATTTGGACAATTAACAGATGATGAATCTTCCCTGTTCTGAGCCATTTTGACTTCTCTTTAGGGATAGCTATAGAGAGACAGGATTTAAGATTCCAGGGTAACTTAGAAAAAAAATCTATGTGGTAGACAGAAATTTTTCTCACACTATTTTATAGTTTCTCCCATTAAGAGATAGGATCCACCTCTCCACCTCTTAAAACTGAGCTTAGCGGCCGGGTGGTGGTAGCATGTGCCTTTAATCCCAGCACTCAGGAGACCGAGGTAGGCCGAACTCTGTGAGTTCAAGGCTAGCCTGATCTACAAATCGAGTTCCAGGACAGTCAGAGCTGTTACATGGAAAAACCCTGTCTTGAAAATCCAAAGAAACAAAAACTAATCTTAGCCATGTGGGTCATATAAATCAGTGGAACATTAGCAAGTGGAACGCAGACAAGGCTTAAAAGGTGTTTCTGCATTATGATCTCTTGCTACTGAAAAAGCTTCTGCCCATCCTTGAACAAGTTTGGGTGGCCTCGTAGACGATGGAGAGAAGCCTAGCTGACTATCCTAGTCACTTGAACTGGGATCCTAGACATACAGAAAAAAAAAAAAAATCAGAACATCCAGCTTCAGACAACACAGTGAGTCACAAGAAAAAGGTGTTTGTTCTCTTAAATCGTTAAAGAATGTGAGTGTGTGTGTGTGAGTGTAAAGTGTGTGTGAATGTAGTGTGTGTGTGTAGGGATGTGTGTATGTGTATGAGTGTGTGTGTGAGTGTGTGTAGGGATGTGTGTATGAGTGTGTGGGTAGGGATAAGACATAGGATCTTGATATCACTAAATTAACTGTATCACTGAGTTGTCGCCCCAGCCAAAGGCATTAAGTTTTTTGTTTTGTTTAATTTGGGGGTTGTCTTTTGAGATAGGGTCTTACTCTGTAGCTCAAACTGGCCTGGAACTCACTATGTAGCAATCCTCCTGCCTCATCCTCCCAATTGCTAAGATTATAGGTGTGAGCCACTATTCTTGGATGCCATTAATTTTGAAATGATTTGTTGTATTTCTCAAAAACAAACAAGAAATAGCAAAAGAGTGAACTATCAACCACGCCAGGACAGATAACTCACACTCTTAATCTTTTTGAAACACTTGAGTTTGATCAACTATCAAAGGTTGTAACTAAAAGACAAAAACTTAACTGAGGATTGTAAAAGCAGCAGCCATGGGTAGTGGAGGTATTTAGTGAATCGCTCCTGAAACAGCTTTAAAAGGTGATTCGGGTTTCCTAATTACCGGTTCTCATAGCATCATGTACCTTTCCTTCACAGTACTTCATAATTTCACACACACACACACACACACACACACACACACACACACACACACACATATACACAGATATATACATTTTTTTTCACTGAGACAGGATCTCATATAGCTTAGCATGGCCTCCCATTGCCTATGTAGCTGAGGATGAGCTTGACCTTCAGATTCTCTTGCCTTCACCTCCTAGTGCTAAGATTACAGTCATGTGCCATCATGCTCATATTATATGGTGCTAGGGATCCTGTACTTCGTGCATGCTAGGCAAGCACTCTACAAACTGATCTACAGCCCTCTAGTTATATTGGAGTGATGGTTTGACAGTGTCTAGACTAACCATGAAGCTATATACTTCCCGAAGGAAGAGACTGGCCTAATTTGCCATTGACATATTAGACACTGAGTTGCTCAATGAATACTTCATATAATAGATTTTAGCCTTAAAAAACTTAACAGCATTTATCTCATGGCTCAGTCTTTTGTATACACTAACAAACCACAGACTGTTACTTGATTCTTCAGCTATGGCATGTAGTTTGGTTTAGGCTTAGGATGAGGAATCTGAAATCGATGGATACCAGGACATTAATTGCTGTATTTCCTTTCCTTTCTTCCAAACCATTGGCAAAGTAAAGCAAACATTTCTCAGATACTCCATGAAGCCCAGTATGCAAGGAAGGAGCTTTGGAGCAGGGGCAAGTAGTGTGAGTGGGGGAGTCAGGCCTGGAGGATGCTTCTATCATTCTGTGTTATAAAGCTACAATCACAAAGGAATCGGGAACCAGGGGTTCAACTGAGAAACCTTGGGAGTCAGTTGGTACCCCCACCCCATCTATTCTTCATCTGAGGCAGTGTGAGGAAGAAAACTGAAAGTCAGACAGGAGTAGATTCAGATGGGGCCAGAGCTGTCTTGGGCACATATACTTTGCTAGGGTTATTTCCTGGCCAAGTGGGGATAATGATATCTTAAAATAAGATCTCCTGACTATTACCATTAAATATAGAGACTTGACGGGCAGACATTGGTTTTTATCTGTAATGTTTATCCAGTGTTTACTATTACCAGCCCTTAGTAGGTATTGGCAATAGGAGAGTTTCTTCTTTGAGATGATCTAAGACTGAGTCCTGGCTGCTCAGGGACTCCCAGGGTTCTTAGGAGATTTCCTCTCACCCCTTGAACCTTCATGTCCCCTTCTGTGAAGTAGGAGGCTGGAGAAGCTCTTCTCTAAGCTCCCTCTGTGTCCACGAGGTGTTCTGTATCCCGCTGCTACTTTACAAGTGAACAACGCTATAGACCAAGGACACAATTAGAAGTCATGGATCACTTCATGTTTGCAGACACACGTGCCTTTAAAACAGATTCCATGCACTTCTGGCCTACTTTTGCCTCTTTAAAGGTCAGTGTTTGTTGTTGTTGTTGTTGTGTTTTTAAACCTTCTTTTATCTGGTTTGTTTAGGAAGAGGGAATCTGGGACAAGTTGCCACTCACACATTTTATGCACCTCCTACCTCGGTGGCTAATTGTGCCATTACTGTGACTGATGAATGCTGTGCCACAATCAGCAGGAAGTGGCTGCCTTCCATGAAACAGAAATGAGGTCATGGAGCAGGGCTAGGGAACTGCCATCTCGAAAGCAGGTCTGTCTGTTGCCTGTAGAAGAGCTTGCACAATAATGTTTGACTCTTGACTCTGTCTGTTAGGAAGATGCTTGCTCCCTTGAACTGGTTCCTGAGTAATTTTTGAAGTTGAAGATCCAGTCTTTCCCTGGACATGCAATATTATTGAATATAGGTGCTAAAACACACAGGCATGATGAAGACTTTGGTGTGAAATTTTAGTACTAAGGCATATGGGTGGGTGCTATTGTCCAGAGAAAATTGTTAGTTTCCACGATACTCTATGTAGCCTTATAATGTATAAAGCATACTGGGACCACAGTCCTGAGAAAAAAGTGTGAGTGTGTGTGTGTGTGTGTGTGTGTGTGTGTGTGTGTGTGTGTATATGTCCGTCCCCATAGTGAGAGATGCCAATCAAGTCACATGGTTGGAGCATGGAGACTGCTCAGATTACTGCCTGGGAGTCAGACAAGTATTGACCAACCGAGGTAGATAAAAAGTCAGCACTGGACCTTGAGGAACATTGATGGGCATTTCTTTCTTAAGCCCGTGGGATCTGGTTGCCTCAGAAACTAACTCTCCTGCACACTGGATATCCATCACCTCAGATTAGTCTGAGTAGCCGAGCAATTTGTTGACACATCACAGACATACATCCTTTCTCAAGTGGACTTGGACCTGACAGCCGTGGCAGGATTCCAAGTGTCGGGATCACCTTTATCTAAAAGAGCTGTGTGGGGTACAGAATGTTGTTGAAAGCACAGACCTTGGATCACTCGTCCTAGGTTTGAATCCCTAATCTACCATTTACTAATTACGTGACTTCAGGCAAGTTAGAGTCTCATTTCCTCATCTTTAAATGGAGTTGACTCAAGTGCCTCCCTCATAAAAATGTTAGGAAGATAAATGAGGTAATACATGGAAATTTCTGGGAGCAATGTGTCGTGCAATGTAAGCACAATGTCTAACAAAAACCCCGATTAAATGGCAGCGTCCAGATGTCCTAGATTCTAAACCTAACCCCTGTCTTCTCTAGTCTATCAAAGGTGGCAGCCTGTCCGTGGGGCTGACTGTTTGGTCCTTTCATTTCATCGCTGGACTTGATGGTAGCGGGTCCTGCATTTCCAGGACGATGAGCTGCCTTTGAAATACAGAAAACTGACGGATCCCCACACACACACACACACACACATACACATGCACACTGATGACTGAGGTAACATATTAGCACAGGAGATTGTGGAATCGAGCTGTGGTTGGGAGGAAAGACCTTCAGGAATTATCAATGGCTCCATCTCATCATTTCAGCTAAAATGCATACCTGTTCCAAGTATCCATAGCAAGTTAGAACCAAGAGCTCATCACCTGGCCTCAGATTAATTTTTTTTTTTTTCTTTCAGGTTTTTGGTGACAGGACTTTAACCAAAGGGGCTCTCTGATAGATGTTACTGCCAGGAAGGAGGACAGATGTGTGACACCCGGGAATACAATTTTCCTCTTTTCTTTTTTTCTTTTCAGGACTATGTCCCCTTAGATTTATTGGCTTTGATTTGTCTTTTCCAGTTGGACTGCTCAGGAGTATCTGCCATTAGAAGAAATGGGCAGGACAGGAGGAAGGGCCCTATGCAGAACGGCAAAGGATTTACAGGGAGACTTGACCCCAGGACAGAGTAGGTCATGATTCTCGTTCTTAAATCCAGGAGGTGCAGAGGGCAGGGATGGAGACTGCTGACATCAGAACTGGTGCAAACAGGGTGGGAAGACAGAGGATTCCCACGAGGTCATTTTCAGTTTGAAGCAAAGACAGGTCCTGGCTATGGGAGCTGCACAAAGACATTGCAGATGGTGAGCTCTGGTGCCTGCCCGAAAGACACACTTGCTCTTTTTTCTTTTTAAACAGGGATCTGAAGCCCAGGCTGTCCTGGAACAGTTGATCCTTCTGCCTCAACTTCTCATATGCTGGGATTACAGGCATGAGCCTCCACTCACACCTGATAGATGGTGTACTTTAAAAGAAAGATTTGTGGGGAGTGAATAGGGTCCTGAGTGAATGTGGATTGTTGACACTAACACAACCATGTCCAAGACCCAGTGCCTTGGACCCATGGGAATAGCAAGACCTTCCTCTGGTCCCCTGGAATGTTGACAGAGTGTGCAGAAAGTATCAACCACAGCTTCCTGCTCCTGGTGACACAGCCTGAGACCGCTCCCCTATAGAGAGCCCCCTACCAAGATTAGCTAACCTGTCTCCTCTTTTGACTGAGTATGATAAACCCACCTCCTTGTTCAGCTGTGTAGAACAGCACTGAGTTTTCAGGCTGCTGGTGGTAGCCCACAGTCCAGGGTACCCCAGCTTTTTTGTGCTTGTGTCTGTGGGTTCTTCATTCCCAGTCGCCCTGGGCAGGTCAATCCCAAAGCCTCGGAGGTTGCAGCAGAAATTCGGCCGTGAGAACTGGCAGCCACTTGTCAGAACTGGAAAGCTTGGAGCTGACTAGTCAAACCAGGTAAATCTGGGGATGATCTCATCAGCTTCAAACCTTTCAGATTCCGGGAGCCCAAGAATCAGTGGCAAGTTTTATGACATTCTCACAGTCAAGAACCAGCTGGAGAAATTGGGTGTGAAGTCACACACCTGTATTCCCAGGCTGGTGAACCTGAGGCAGGAGGAAGAGGTTCAAGGCCACCCTGAATTAAACAGCAGGTCTGAGACCAACCTGAGGCTACATCATGATTCCAGGAGCCAGCTAGAAAGGGGAGACCTGTCCCTGTCTGGATTGTTCTTTTTCTCCTTCTTGTCCTTGGCAGGGGCCTCTGACATTTTGCAGAAGATAATCCTTTTTTATTTTTTAAAGTGTGCTTCTGACTCAGCCTTGGCTCCTTCAGCATCGATAGAGTCTGAGCTCTCCAGAGATTAGCACTGTTCTGTCACCACAGCAACTGCCCAGGCCCTGTGGGCATCCGTGCTAACAGGCTCAGGGCTTTGCAAATCAAAGCTTGGTTTGCAGGGAGAGGGAGCCCCACAGGGAGCCTGATAGGAAACAAGCAGGTTGTAGTTTGAGACATTTTCTTTAATAGGATTAGCTGTACAGGTGGGCCTCACCGGCCAGCCCCTGACATGTGTGTGTGTGTGGGAGGGGTATCTTGGTAAATGAAGGAAATTTTTATTTTATTTTAAGGGCAGAAAAGATTCTTTCCAAGTCTCTATAGTGAACCTCCTGCATAAAAGGGAGTTTTCTTTTGTCAAAGGAATCTTCACCCACACGGTAACCTGCACCAGCTGTAACTGGGGCCATCTTCAGGGAACCACGAGGGCTGGCAAAGACGTCAACTTGCTTGGGGCTGGGAGTGGACAGTGAATAACAGAGAAGCAGGGTACATGTGAGCACGACATTGGGAGACGGGCGGGCCTTGCCTAGCATGAGCAGTTTTGCTGCAGCAGTGGTGGGGTGTCCGAGAGACGGGTGGTCCTGGAAGCGCCCAGCACGGAGGGGTCTGTGTCCAGCGAGTCAGACATCTTATCACAAATGGCATCCACCAGACGCTCAAAGACCTGCCTCACGCTGATGTTCTCCTTGGCACTGGCTTCAAAGAATTCAAACCCTAGGAAGAAAAGAGAGAGAAATGCAGATTCTCCCAGCCCTTCTGCGGGAGCTATTTTGTGCCCCCAACATAGTTCTCTGGATCAATACAGCCAGAGCTCAGACATGAAGCGGGGAGACCTAATTTCATGCACAGAGGATTCTGCCTCAAAGAGACAGTACAGGGCAAGGGTTGCCTGCACACATTTTCAAACCAGACAGATCTTGGCTCTACCAGCGACTATCTAATCCTGGGCAAATCATTCGGTCTGCTTACAAATTAACTTCTTAGTTTGTAAATAGGAATAATTTTATCTACCTTGCAGAATTACTTCAATGTGAACTGAGCTAAAATGCCTGTGAGGTATATAGCCCTATGCCCGAGGAGAAGTGTGTGTGTGTGCGCGCGCGCGCGCGCGCGCGCGCGCGTGTGGAGGGGGGGGGCATCAGGTGTTAGCTGAAAGAGTGAACGCATATGTATGGAATCAGAGCAATTCACACACTCCAAAGTGTTTAGCAAATCTATTGTCTCACTTTCTGTTCATGTGGTGCCTGGGGGAAGGAAGGAGTGCCAGTCATAGGCTCTTCAGATCACCAGTGCTGACACTGTGGCTTAGGGAATAAGCTGGTGTGTCCACCGTAAATAAGAGCACTAGTGTGGAAGTCCAGGTTTTAGGTTTCCTGTTGTTTTCGTCCTGTTAGAACCTGGGGCCTTGGACATACCAGGCAAGTGCTCTAACACCATCTCCACCACACACCCAGTCTCTCTGGGACCCTTTCTTCTTCACCTCCCTCTCTGCATCCTGACAAGCTCCCGTCTGGGCTCTGGAGGACAGGTACCTCAAGAGTCACAGTGAGTAAGTGAAGTGGTATTTGTTCTTCCTCTTCTGTAGCCTCATACTTTATCTGTTGAGCATCTCCTAGATGATGCCGTACACTAAGCTAGAGACTTACAAATAGCATCCTGCTTAACCCACACAACAGCCTGGTGGGTAAAAGGTCAGCATTCCCAATCAATATGTGAGAGGATGCGTGCTCCAGGAGCTTGCAGAGCTCACACACGTCACATGGCTG
>CABHPQ010172460.1:0-60685 GCA_902168405.1 Peromyscus aztecus
GAGTTTGTAAAATGTAAATGTTAAGTGTGAGTCTATTCTTAATGTATATGGTAAAAGAACCTGAGATACAGAAGTTAGTGTCCTAGCAGACTGCAAAGCAGGCAGTCTGAGTGATTTTCAAGAATTCCAGAAGCCGCTAAGAAGCTAAGAATGGCCGATGCCAGAACCAGCAAGGCATCCGCAGCTGAGATCTGTGGAAAATCAACACAACACAGTAAAACCTGAGCTAACATCAAAAACAGTGCGGTTTAGGTACTACTGTGCCTAAAAAACGGTCTGTCTGTGAGAACAAAAGTTGCAGAGACGCTTGTTTGAACTAAAATTATTAACTGCAAAAAGTTTTGGATGTAAAACGTCTCTTCATATTTGGAAGTGAAAGCCTGATACCAAAATTTACTTTTTTGAACTTTTTGAACTTAAAATGAGGTAAAACTACAGAAAGATTTTGGTTATGGATTTCTTCATATCTGGAAGGCTAGTGCCAGAATTTATCGTTTGAATTTTGGGACTTAAGAAATGAAATGAACAATAGAGATTTAATTGCAATGGGACAATTTCGAGTTTACCTATAATAATGACCTAGGAACTGTTTGCTGGAATTGGGTTAAAAATGGAACTGTTTAAATGAAAAAATTTATTTCTACCTAGAACCAAGATGCAGTTTTGTGTATGCATATATGCTTAACTGGTGATTCAAGAATTGTTTTGTGGAACTGTTTATGTAAAAATGGAATTATGGAACTGGTTTTGTGTTACAAATGGAACTGTTTAAATGGAAAAGTTTGGGTTTTTTTCTAACTAGGTTTGGGACTTTGTTTAAAAAATTATAAAGAAAAGGAGGAGTTACGAGATTGAATTATGTTTGCAGAAACCTATTGCTATTAATGCACTCTGGTTTTGTGGAGTTAAGGAAATATTTAAGTTTGTGAATACATAGAAGTTTTTCCTATGTTCTGTTAGCAAGAAAATTCAAATGATTAAGAGTTAAAGTTGTAAAGCGGAGAAAATTGTTAACTATATATAGCACCACATATGCTAATTCAAGTGGTTCTGTTAAAGAGTTTGCTTTGAGTTGTAAGATTGGGAGAATTGTGACTATGTATAGCAATATTTATGTTAACCTGTTAATGGTAATGATGAAGCTAAGATTCTTTAAGTTTGTAGTCACCTTAAGAGTTTTTGGTTTAGAAAGGCCTTGAGGCAGCTAAGACTGCTGTAGTCACCTTGGACCTAATTCAAAAGAGAAATGCCATCTTTATCATCCTCTACTCCCATACTGGGAGGTGTAACTGCTATGGAGATTGCTGTAAGCCATTAATAGTTATTTTTTTTAATATAATAAGAAAGGGGGACCTGTGGGGGGCCGTTCTCGGGTTCCTCGTGGCTTTACCCAGCAGATCCACATAGAGGATGATTAGGACCACGGGCCTGAGTGCAGGTGTCTGAGATGGTTTGCACTTGGTTGTGCTGGGGGAGGAGGTCATTTGCTCCACCCCCTTGGCGTCTCTATAAAAACCCTGGGGCAGAGACAGTCGGGGCCCGTTGGAAACGGTTCCAGGCCCTCTCGAGGCTATCCTTTATTTTCTATCTGTTTATCTCCGCGATATTCTCCGCAATAAATCCTTCTGTCTAATATTTCCTGCTGCTCACACTCAAGAAAACTCTGGGAAGCTGTGGGGGTGGTGGGTAAACGCCCCACAGGGAACTAGGCAAGCCAGGAGCTTCCCGGGGTGCACAGGGTGAGTAAAAGGAAAAGTATTGCTCAGGACCCCAAGACAAAGTCCTCAGACCAAGTTCTCAGCACAAAGGAGACTTATTTGCCCCAGAGGGACAGAGGAGGGCAGGGATAAGAGACAAAGACAGGAGATAGAGGACGAGGGAGAAGGGGAAGGGAACAAGGGAGAGGTAGAAGGGGTATTTGTCCCAGAAGGACAAGGGACTGCCTCTGGATAGAGAGGAGACAGACATGGCCCATAGGAAAACGGCGGTTTATAAAGATACAGGGGGAAACCCTGTGTTAGGATGAGGTGCTTTTTTGTTTTTTGAGGGGTTTTTTTTTTGTTTGCTTGTTGGTTGGGTTTTTTTTGTTTGTTTTTTTGGTTTTGTTTTGTTTTGTTTTTTTGGTTTTTCGAGACAGGGTTTCTCTGTAGCTTTGCGCCTTTCCTGGATCTTGCTCTGTAGACCAGGCTGGCCTCCAACTCACAAAGATCTGCCTGCCTCTGCCTCCCGAGTGCTGGGATTAAAGGTGTCGAGGTGTTTAATTTTAATTGGGCATGTTAATTAGATGAGCCAAAGGGGGTTTTTGATTGCTGAATCCCAACACTTTGATAGCTGGACCTTGGTGGTTAGCCTCAGGAGGAGGAAGTGGCCAAAAAAGGGACTAGACCTCGATGTCTAGCTTTAGGAGTGTAATCGAATGGTTTTTAGCAAGGCAGAGGGATTGGGGAGAAATGCATGGCCTGCTAGTGCCACATGCCCCAGTGGGCTAATGTCCCTTCAGTGAATGGTCTGTGTAGCCTGGGGGTGTTTCTTACTCCAGATCAAGATTTGGGAGCTGGTCATGGGGAGTGAATTGGTAGAGTGCGCTCATAGTATTCACAAGTCCCTGGGTGAGACCCCCACCCCCACCCCCAGTACCAGGGGGAATAAAAGCTTGAGGCTGGGGAGATAGATTGGTGGGTAAAATACTTGTCATGAAGAGTGAGGACCTGGGTTTGGAATCCAGAACCCATTTAAAGCTGGATGCCCTCGCATGCATCTGTAATCCCAATGCTTCTGTGGTGAGATGTGAGGTGGAGACAGGACCCCTGAAAGTTAGCCTGGCATGTGAAGTGGTGAATGAGAGACCAACTCCAAGAGAAGATGGTGAGGACAGACAGCAAGGTGGTCCTCTGATCTCCACATGTGCAAGGTCACACACACACACACACACACACACACACACATACACACACACACACACACGTGCTCTCTGTCTCTCATACATGGAAAGAGAGCTTTTAAAACAAAAGAATTTGGATTCTTCAAACATCCAGTTAAAAAATATAGGACATTCATGACGTCAGATGTGGTGGCACACACTTTTAATCCCAGCACTCTGGAGGCAGAGGAAGGTGGATCTCTGTGAGTTCGAGGCCAGCCTGGTCAACGTAGTGAGTCCCAAGCCAGCACTACATAGTGAAACCTTGTCTCAAAAAAGAAAAAAAAATTTTAAAAATAAAATTTAAAAAATGCTGTATTGGAGAACCACTGTAAGTGTTCAGAGAATGGCTTAGACCAGAAAGGTAAACAGCTCTGTTGGTGGGAGAAACAGGTGGTAAGGCCATGCAATGGCTAGTTCTTCAAATCCTAAGGACTTCTGATAGGGAGTTGATTGGTTGAGACATAACCACATAATTCAAGCAGCAGGATCAGTAACAGGCTAAGAACTGCTTGAGTGTTCTAGATTTACCAAGAGCAGCAACAGCATACACACACACACACACCAGCCAGCCTTCCATCTGGGTTCTGTGGGATTTCCCACCTTGCTGTTCTGACCAAAGGAGGTTACAATGTCTACTAAAAGTAACCCCTAACAGTCTTCTTGCTTCTTCATCAATCAGGGTCCTTGGATTGCTTCTGCAGAGAGCATAACTCGAGGAGCCTCGAGTTATGGAAAACAAAACAAAACAAAACATTTTTCTTAAAATTCAGAGATGGATGTCCACCCTGTCTAGGCAACACAAAGCAAAATGTCTGTCTGCAATGGAGGAGCCAGAGGTCCCAGTACCCACATGGTAATTCACAACCATCCATAACACCAGTTCTAGGGGACCGATTCTGACTTCCACAGACACCAGGCACACACATAGTGCAGACATACATTCAGTCAAAACACTCACACCCCAAAAATAATCTACAATTTTTTGTTAACCAAATAGATGCAGTGCAATGGATTATAAGCTGTTGTCCCTGGAAAAGGCCAGCCACCTCATTCACAATAGCAGCCCCGAAGCATGGTGTAGTCAGGCTGGACTAGCAGCACCACATTAATGGGGCGTTAAACAGAAAATATGACCCAGGAAGCAGTCTGCAAGTTCTAATGCTTCTCGAAGCTGCATCATCACAGAGGCCAACATTTCTCCAACAGAAACAAGATGGATTCGGGGCAATCCTCTGTGTAATTGTGAGGTGTAGTACTAGCCCTGCTTTAATATTAATCAGTGTATACTAGACTAATGAGCTCTCGAATTCTGAGCCACACAAGCCTGGTATTGACTACAAGACCTGTTAAGAGTAATTCAGGGAACTGTGGACTGGTGGCTGTGGAGTCCTCATGGGACTGGACTAGGCCCTCTGGACACAGAAGAGGGTTGTTTGGCTCGAACTGTTTGGGGGCACCCAGGCAGGGGGATCTGGATCTGTCCCTGGTGCATGGGCAGGCTTCTGGGAATCCGGTGCCTGTGGTGTGACACCTTGCACAGCCTTGGTGCAGTGGGAAGGGGCTTGGACCTGTCTAGGCTCAGTGTGCTGGGCTCTGCTGACTCCCCATGGGAGACCTCAATTTGGGGGGATGTGGGGATGCGGGGTGGCTTGGGAAAGAGGGCTGGGAGGAAGGGGGTCTGTGGATAGCACGAGGAGTGAGTAGAAAATTTCTTAATAAAGAAAAATTTAAAAAAAATTTAAAAAAGAGTAATTCAGAACATTGCTAAAAATCAGTAAGTTCTGATCCAGAGAATGGCACCCTGAAAAAGGCTCGTTTTCTTGCTATGTTGCCTTTAACATTCCAGGTGACATTATTTATGCCTTAAAGGCTTTTGCTACTGCTGAAGTCGGTGATTTATGTCCCAGCTCTCTGTAAAGTCACAGCCTTACTTCTTGACACTGGGCGCTCCTTCCATGAGCTTTACCGCTTCTGTGTACGCTAACCTCTCCAACACTTCTAGGCTTGGGAGGAGAAGAAAGAAAGTCCACACAAAATAAACACTCCGAATTGTTAAAAAGGCATTTTATTATAAATACATTTTAGTTGTAGCAGTAAAATACATTTTGTGTTACCATGAATCTTTTAAAACAAAAGAACTTCACTGACAATGATCACACCATAGACTCCCGGGCTCAAAACATGTCTTAAGGAAGTAGCATAAGCTAAGGGACTCCAAAACCCAAGTGAGGAAAGGTAAGAAAGGAGAAAAGAAAAGCCTTGGAGGACAGCTTTGGGGGTCATCTTAATGTACAAAATCATCTTTACTTTTAAGAATACACTCTTCAGGTATTAGGGCCTCCCAGATGAGGTATGATACACTGCAAAGGAACACAGTCATTGCATTACTTTTGCCGTAGATTATGCTTAATTAGATGCTGCGTAAGTAGTGCTTGTAACACAAATGGACCAGGGTGGTTTTATATATGGCCTCCCTTATGAAGGCTTTTTCCAATAGAAGACCCAGAATGAATCTACCATGTGACTGATCCTATCCATCACTGACCACATTTAGAGAATTTTATTTTTTTTAAACATTAAAAAGAAAGATCCTGTGTCACTAACAATTAGGACTCTACTAAAATGCAAACCCCATTAGCTTTATAATTTAGAGAAAGTATTTGAACCACTCTATTCCCCTGGGATGCAACTATCATATATATTAGCAGTACCTTTATGGGTTTCAAAGAATCAGGTCAGATGGCGGGCACAGAAACCAGATACAGTACTTGATGTACATAATGTCATATACAGATTTATAGGAGCAGGTGAGGGCCTGATACATGAAAACCCAGGACCGTTCCTCTGTGTGTGGGAAGGGGTGTTGGTGAGAAACAGTCTCAAGTATAACTGACACTTTGGGACTTTAACCTGGATGAAAGAGTCCTCTGACCTCCCTAAAGATACAAAGGGTTATCATGCAAGACAAATCGCAAATAAACCAAAGTCCCTTATGAGCTGGGGGTGCATTGAGGAAGCAGTGCTGAACACACACACACCCGCAACCTGCAGCCAAAGCTTCCCGGGCCTTTCAGGTAGTAAGTACTGGGGGTAAAAATTCTAAAACTGTGCACTCTAGGATGGCCACTGTGTATTATACTTCTACGCCTATGCCGTTCTACATTCTATTACCTTAAACATAGATCCGGTTTCTTGCTAGTAACAGTAAATTCAAAGCCAAACTAAACACAAGAAGCGGAGCCCAGTACCCACATAGCTGCAGCCCAGGCTGAACATGAAACACAATACACAAATGTGAAAATATCCAAACACCTGTCAGGTTTATTATGCTGTAGGAATTTTCTTTCTCAAAAAATAACTTGCTCATCCATGTCTGCTATGACTTAGGAGTCACTCATGCTGTGGAGGGGGTGTGTTCCCCTCAATTCTACAAACACACAGAGTTCTTCAAGGTAGCAAGGGAATGAGAAACGATTGCTTCTTTTCTGTCACATACACACCCATGCTCTCCCTTACACCTGCTGGCATGGCAGAGAACCCAAAATAACTTTGTTAACCTGAGAAACATATAATATGAAAGTAAATTCTTTGCCCTCGCCCCCAACACACATACCAAAGAAGACGAAGAAGAAAAAAAGATGGAAAGCTATAGACTCCATTAATTGGGGACTACCCAAAGTTTCTGATGCTCCATGTCCCTGCTGCCCTAGGACAGGGACTCCTGCACTAAGAGCCTCAGTAAGTGCAAATGCACTCTTGGGGCATCTGATGGCTTCTTTCCACAATTCTGTCTCCAAAGTGTAGGGACCAAGGTTGACTCTAAGCACATCCCACAAATGCACAGCTTCCAGACGACAGCCAGGCAGCTGTGTCCCTAACAACAAACTCACCCTAGAAATGAAAGCGCCCCTGCATCCTAATAAGGAGACGCAGCAGAGACCCCAAAGGTAGAGAGAGCTTTTTCCATGAATGGGCCACTTGTGGTGTCAGAATGACTAAAATGGCCCAAGAGTAAAGAGATGAGAAACCCCCTGACTTTCTCTAGACCAGTGGTCTTCAAAGTGCGCTCCCTGGACAGCTGTGTGGCCACCCTGCGGGTGGGTACAGCAACCTGCACTTCAACAGCCCGTCCAGGGAGAGCTGAGGCTGCCTTCAGCTTCACAATCACCTTTTTTTTTCTTTTTTGCTCGATCTTGCTCACAATTCTAAAACCTTAAAATACGATAGATTTGTAAATAGTTATCACTGTATGTAATCTGCCACCCATTCCCCCTTCACTTTCAAACATTAAAATAGTAAAACAATTATTCCATAAAAATCAAAAATTTCTTAAAAGGTAATATTGATTCCCCCTCCCATACATCATTCTAAGGCGGGTAGTCACATGCTAGTATGCTAAATAAAGTACAGAGGTAGAAATAGCCAAAAAGACCCCAAAAACATACTGAAAATCTCATAATATTGTTTAATGAACTCATAGAATGATATAAAACTTACTATGCTTTATGTTTAATATTTGTATCAAAATAAAATCTCTCTGTTGAACAAATTGCAAGTAAAGTCTGGTCTACCACTCTGATGACTGAAACTACAAGACACGTGGGCTTTCTCTGGAAACCCATTTCAGAAAGCTTCAGGCTACCCCTGTAATAAACGGGCTGGGATTTCCCCAAGGCTTACAAGCTGAAGTCTCGATTCTATTAGGTACCTCCCTTACAAAACATTTTTTCAACAGGGAGGGTTTTTTAAAAGATCACTCTAAAGTAGGTAATTTCAGTAGGTTCAAATGTCTGAATGTTACACTAAAATTTAAAAAAAAAAAAAAAACCTGTCTAACCTGATATTCTAGCTTAGAGTTGATGACATAATATCACTTTCTGGTATCTTATTAGAATGTCAAATGCTAGCAAAAATCTCCCCCTTTCAGTGGTCTTGGGGTTGCTAATTAAACAGGGATGAAACTGGCGAGTGTGAACTTAGCAGCCTTGCTGTCAAGTCTCAGAGGGAAATGTGAAGCCGACATGATGCATACTCCGTCTGGGTACATGATACCGTGGGGGACATACGGAGGGCTATTCTGAACAAGAAGTCCTAGCTGAAGCACCACTCACCCTTCTTCTCATTTCCAGGCAGTTTGAATATCGATCAAAGGACAAGTGAGATCTCCCAGGACATTTGTACCCAGAAGAAAAAGACACACAGGGTGATGGTAGAAGCATGGTCTTCATATGTTGAGGGGAAGCCAAGAAAAACATTGTCTATTTGGTAAGAAAAGACAAGCTTAGCTGTGAGGAAGTGGAGAGGTGGGTGGGGAGGGATGAACAGCCTAAATATTTTAAAGCTGTAATGTAATATTTTACTATATGGGAAGTTTTAATTTTATGTTTTTATAGAATTTTTCTATTAACAAAACTCCACTACGCAATGATTCTTTCACACAATGATTTTTCTCCTAAAAAATCAACTATTTAGGAAATCTAACTTTTTCCACGACCATAGTTGAAATACTCAGATTTAACCTAAAATTGTTTTCATATCCTGACTCTTAGTCACAGTGGCTAGAGATACGTTCTTTTACATTTTCAGTTTGCTCTCCAAATGAAACATATCAAACAGAACTACCAACCACACTAGGCAACATAACACAACATACGAGCTCAAGGTCAGAAAGACACAGCTTCTTCAGGACTTCCATGCCTTCAGAAACAAGGAGACCTCTTACATAAACAGGCTTTAGAGGCTGCTATGTTTAATTGGGTAATGCTTGTTCCACAAGGTTTCTGCTTATTTTACTTACCCTGCAGTTCTCTGAGCAGAAAAGATCAGCTGATGCTCAGACCAAACCCGAACTTATCCTAGAATCTTGATTAGAATGAAACAAAAGCAAAAGAACCCACACCAGACAGTTTGATGTTTTCCTCATACAACATGGCCCACCCACACAGAAAGCATGTCTGTGTCAAGACAGGAAGACCGAGGTTGTTAGTTCGAATGGTCAATAATTAACTACTGATTAAGCAAGGACAAGATATTATAGCAATGGCAGAGCTAGAATGAACTTCTTTGAAAAACACACCAGAAAAAAATCCAGGATACAGTGAATGAGGTTGATCAACTCTCAACAGGAATTTATTTTTCAATCAAGAGGGGAAGGGGGATCAAACTTAGCATGAAATCTATGAATGATCACATAAAAGAGTGAAAGAAAGAAAGATGCGGGAAAGAAGGGAGAGAGGGAGGGGAAGAAATACTTCAAGTTGTAGTGAACGGACTAAAATCAGTCTGGCAGGGACAGGGAAACGCCACTGATCCAAAGAACAAAGAAATCATAAAATGACCTCAGGAGAAATCCATCCAGAAGGAAAGGGCATCATAGAGCTATCAAGTTCACAGAGCTATCAAGTTTTCTTTAAAAAAAAAAAAAAAAAAAAGAGGGTGTGCTTATGTATGTAAACAAACACACACACATATATATATACATACACACATATGTGTGTATGTTCCATCTGAGCTCTAAAGTTGAATCTGATAAATGAAATAAGCTATTTTCAGGACACTGACTAACCCTGCTAATACTAGCCAAGTAACAGCGAAGAGCCAGCAGGGAGAACTCACAATGGTTCTTCTGGTGGGATCTGCCAAAGACTGTTACAAGATGCTGCTGGTCATGAGTAACAGGCTCCTTTGAGCCTAGATGGGAAGACAGACACTGGAAATTGGGGAGTAGGGTTAAAATAAGCCTGTATGCAGAATAGGAAAACACGGAGACAAATCCTCTACTAGTTGCATAATCAAGAAAGAGATGGCAATACTCAGACATTCACAACACAGCAGTCACAAATAAGTAGCTAGTGTCATTTCTTAGAAATAACCACTTTGAGAATGTCACTGCACTCTGATGGGTTCCTCGTCCAAGGTGTCCCACCATCAGTGTTTTTATATAAGATGATAGGGCACAGCACATGTGACTTTAAACATAAATAATTTAAAAACTGATATTTTTTAAAGGTTCAAGTATGAGAAACAGAAAACTAGGCAATAATCTGCTCATGAGAGGGGAACCAAAACAGTATAGTTCTGTCTGAATTAGCAAAATGGCTCTGAACACTTGCCCAGCATGTGCTGCTGTCCTGTGTGTCTGCATGTGTGGGGTAGGGGCTATCACCGATGGGACGTACAGCCTCATCATGGGGGAGTCCTACTTCTTGTTTGGGCACAGAGTTAGAAAACACAGAGCCCTGTGGCAAAAGTTGTCGTGTTCAGCCTAAAACATGCCCAGCAATATGTGATGATGTCACATCATGCAGAGAGTGTGGTACCCTGGCTCACTAGATCCACTCCCCTGCTGTGATTTGTACATTCCATTAACACATCTCCAGTTTGTGGGTCCACATCTGCCACCTCAAAAGAGGTGGTCAGCCTGAGACAGGAAGCCAGGTACCAATGGCTCAGCCCTGAGCACAAAGGTGGAACTGAATTAGACTGCATCATTGGTCCTAGAGTTGACTAGCCCTTAACCAACGCAGCCTTTTATCTCACATTGTCTAGGGGTTCCAGGAGGCCATAGATGGCCGCCATAGACTAACCCCTAGTCATACAGATGTAGTAATTCTACCTTCCCCTTGCCACTTTCAACCCAGTTAAAAAAGTTCTCTCAAAAGAGTCTTCCAGAAAACTGCTCGAATGATCATCAGGAAGGTGGGCTCTTTTGAAATATCCCCTGGCCTCATCTTAATTTAAAAAGAAAAAAAAAAGATATATTGTAGTCTCAAGATATCTCAGAAATATAAGATCAGAGCTACTGGATCAGGAACCGATAAGGACATTCATTACTTCAAATGTGTCAAAGAACACGTGGAAGGACAGCCTCTTCCTCCCTTCCCACGTTCATTCAAAACAACCGTTGGGCTGCGACTACTGCAGACAGTTGTTTAAATGTCTTATGTTTACTGAGTTCAAGGGGGAATTTCTGAAGAATCAAAAGATATGAAACATGCCCTAGATTTGATCGATTTTTGGACAAACACTGTTTTTTTCTTTTATGATCTTCCTCACATAGAACAACTAGAAAAATCTTAGAATTGCCATGTGTAATGTCATATCTTAATGTAAACATCAAATAAGGTACCAAAATTTTCACTGGAGGAAAAGAAACCCAAACCTTTAGTCGGCACAGTTCTTTCTGCCCTGGAGGAGGGGCCAGGCTACAAACACTTACACATGCAGAATGAGAAAGAAGATTTTTTCACTAAATTCACGCAGTTTTAAAATAGTTATCAAGTCTACTAAGCACCAACAATCCTAAAAATTTTTCAGCTTCATGATTTGTTTAAAAAACAAACAAAAACAAAAAAACCAAAAACAAAAAAACAAACAAAAAAAAAACACACACTATCAAATTAACATTAAAAACAAGCTGTAAGTGTTGCTTCTCCAAAAAACCAAAACAAAACTAAATATGCCACTGGGTTCTGGGTTGCTGATTGTTGTTGTTGTTGTTTTTGTTTTCTTTTCTTTTCTTTTTTTCTTTTTCTTTTTTTTTTTTTTTTCACATTTCAAAACCCAATGGCATACAGAATATACGGGCAAAGAAGGCCTTGACCTTTACCCTACGCTGATGGAGAGAACAGCATGTCACAGATAGTCTAAAACTCTCAAAGTTTTAGAATACAGCATCCTGTCACAAAAAAAAAAGCTGATAAAGTATTTAGAAGATGCTGCCCCTTTATTTAAAAAATTTTTTAAATGAATTTAAGCAAAAATAACATACATTTGTACAACAACTGGCCATTTCTGGTACAGAAACCCAGCATGTGGTAATATTATTGAATAAATGTAAATGCTACTTAACATTTTTTCTTTTTAAATACATTTTAGACAAACTTTTTTCTTTTTCTTTTTTTTATAGTTGCACAATTAACCTCTTAGCTGCTAGCTTGATGCAAACATATGTAACAATACACAAATTTAAAAATATTTTTATTCTACATAAAAGCTGTCAAAGTTCTGACTCACATCAAAAATGCAAAGTAATGGAATATACTTTTAAACTTAGGCGCAGGTCTAGCAGCAAGGGGCCAAGTGAGCACGCGGTCAACAATACGCAGAGACTGTGCACAGAGGAGCCTGTCACCTCAACCCTACGACAAACTCGACCTCAACACTCAGAGTGCGTGCCGTCACTTGAAGTAGGAGTAGAAGCCGTTGCTGCCCGGGCTGCTGCCCAGGCTGAGCTCCTGGAACAGGGACAGCGGGTCGCTGCCCTTCTTGGCCTGCTCGGGTGGCGGTCTGGGCTTGGGCGGGGCCCGCAGCGCGCTGGCATAGGACATGGCGGGCTTGCTCCCTGCCGGGCTCTGCTGGCTGCTGCTGTGGGCCGACTCTGCGATCTGCTTGTTGGGCATGAGGGGAGGGAACTGGCCAAGGTGCTGCAGCACCGTGTAGTTGAAGGAACTGGACACCTCCGAGCCGTCAGGCTTCAGCTGATCCTCAGCGGGTTTGACAGTCTTGGGTGGTGCTAGGAACAGAGAACAGCGACAGGGTTTAACCAGAGGAGCAGGAGCACAACCTGCTCAGGCCTCCTCCTTCCCCGAGAACGCAGGGATTGCTTAGCCCAAGCACACACAACTTCGGCCACAGGATGTGAAACCACACTTTGAACCTGTCTCCTGAAGAATCACCCAGAAAGAGCACCCATGCCCACTGGAGCACCCAACACACAGAAACCAATGTCAACAGGGGCCACTAATAGATAAACACGCACTAATCTGCTCGGGCAGTTGAGTTACTGTGCACCGGAACATGCTTGTATCAGCAGCAATGTGCTGTGCATGCTCTACTTTTAAATCTGCTCCAGGGGCACCAGGGTCTACCGCTTACAGCCACTCTCGTCTCCTGTGACACACAGTTACACTGAAATATTTTAGTTTTTTCAAACAAGATCTCAGTATGCAGCTCAGGCTGGCTTTGAACTATTGATCTTCCTCCTCGGCCTGCTCAGTGCTGGGAGTACAGGTGCACACCAACATACCTAGCTCTTATATTCTAAGTGAACATGTAGTAAATGTGAGAGCCCACAAAGGTTTCCTAGTGAGATGTGAGCTTGCTTTACCCAACAGGGCTGCATAAGGGGATGAACTGACCACGTACATGGTTACCTGGTGTTTAGAAGGGTCTGTACTTGGCTGTGCTAGGGGGAGGTCTTTTGCTCCACCCCGTGGCATTTCTATAAATAGCCCTTTAGAAGAGATAGAAAGGGCTGGGGCGGTTTGACATAGGCCCTCCCGAGGCTACCTGTGTTTCTAACTGTCTCTCTCCCCTCTATAATTCTATCTAAATATTTCTCACTTCTCCCTACTCAAGAGTATCCTGGGGGTAAAATTGGGAGCGGGTCTCCCACAAATAATGAGGGGGAAACGGGTGTAAACATTACATTTCCACCACCTGACTTTCAAGGTCTTTAACACTTGGTCCCAGTCTTCCTAAGCAGTGTTACTGTCCATCAACACATAGCTTTTGTTTCCAATCTTTTAAAATTTAAATAACACTGTATTATGCACCCTTGCAATTCCACAGGGGGTTCTGAGCGATGCAGTGTGGGCAGGACTGACAGGAAACAGCCCCCCAAATATTCAGGCACTGAGGAGTCGAAATCACAGCTTTCTGAAAACTCACCCATTCATCTTACCTATCAACTCTCTGGGCTGTGCTGTCCTGCTGGGTCCATTGCACGGAATGTTCTGGTAGGGAGCAGATGAGGTGGTGTTGGCCCAGGACTCAGGGGCTGGGAAGCTGAAAGCAGGCGGGCGACTGCGGTCCTGCAGTTCTTTGCCCTGAGCCAGGCTGCCTTGTGGAGCACTTGCCTCTTCCACACAAGGCTGGGCTGAGCTAGATGAAATTCTTCTTTGGTACAAGGGCCGACCAGGTCCTCTGGGCTCATACTACACAAAGAAAAGGTTGTGTGGTGAGTCAGGCCGCCTCCTCCCACACCCACACCACTTTCAGATCCACAGTGATCTAACCTCACAGAGCAGGGGCAGATTCTCAAGGAAATTCTCTTCCATATTGTAGGGCTCTTTCTTCTTCACCTTCTCCCATTTAAAATGCAACAGGTACTCCAACATGGTGTTAGGAGAACCTGGGTCTGAAACTCATCTCTAGACCGTTACAACGCCTGGCAGCCTGTGGCTCCTGTACCCAGTTGTCTTCAGTTATAAAGTCACACTGTTATTCCAGAGAACAGTGGAGTCTGAGGATGAGTTGGAGTCCCAAGTCAGCTGCCATACAGAGTTGGACCAGAGCCAGGGAGACTCATTTGGACTGTCTCAGCTCTGGTTGTTCTGTTCAGCCAAGCTGGCAAGGTCCACCTCCTCTAGCATAGCACTCCTTACTGGGCCTCACTGTAAGTCTCCTAGTTAATCAGCTGATACCAAATACTCATTACTTTCTCCACAATATTCTTTTCACAGGTTTAAAACCCCAGTAACTTATGTATCTTCTCTTCTCTAAATTTTCTAAAAGTATGCAAACCAAATTCTCTTGCCTTCCCGACAAGGGCTATTTGCCCACCATTTTAAGATGGAGTGTTAGCTAGGGAGGGGCTCTCCAGTTCCTTCTGGCCTGACTGTGGTAGGTACTGGGTATCAGCCCCAATGACAGGCAGTGCAGAACAACTTGTCTAGAGCCTGGCCAGCAGGACTAGACTTCAAGCCTTGTCTTAGACCTACAAATGCCGCCTTGGGCAAATGGCCTAACCTCTTGGGAACTTTATCTACATAATGGATGACCTCCAACACCTACTTCCTCTTGGGAAAGTAGTGAATAAGCTAGGAAGGTAGGGTGTTCAGGTTGGTTCCTGGTGCATGTAAAGAGTAAGCTGTTTTCTCACTATTTTACTGTAAAGTTAAAGATCTACATCTGATCCCAAATGACACAATGGCTTTTAGTTATCTCCCCTTTCTCCTCAGTAACAGTAAAATCCGCTATTCAGCTTGAGATCAATTGTGATTCAGACAAATCTTTCACCACCATTCTAAGTGTGTGTTAAGTATAAAGGGATGATCAAGCTGATCAGCACAATGATAGCTCGATGGCTTGGGGATTGCAAGAGAACACTGGTGGGCATCATCAGGCCGAGGACATGGAGGAGCTGGGGTGTGAGCATCAGTTTAAGGCCCCAACCAAAACCCACTAGGATAGAAATCAGAGAGGAACACTACATGGGCAGGAAAAGGTGGAGGAGAGCCGAGGCCAGATCACACCTGTATCTGAGAAAGGAAGGAGCCACTGCCACCTAGCCAGCTCCCTCATATCTATTTTATTTACATCCTTGTTTCTCATTAGATCATTCACATTCACATTCATCTTTAACTTTATTTATTTATTTATTTATTTATTTATTTATTTATTTATTTGGTTTTTCGGGACAGGGTTTCTCTGTGTAGTTTTGGTGCCTGTCCTGGATCTCACTCTGTAGACCAGGCTGGCCTCGAACTCACAGAGATCTGCCTGGTTCTGCCTCCCGAGAGCTGGGATTAAAAGCATGCACCACCACTGCCTGGCTTAATTTTATTCTTTAGAGAAAATTTTTTTCCCAATGGTCAAGATCATTCTGAATTTGCCTGTGGATCGAGACTATGCTGCTTTGGGTCAACTATAAACTCAAGTAGCACATTGGAAGCTCTTCTCAGTCCTCAAAAAGGTGCTTAGCAGGAAAGCCAAAGTGCTCATTCTCCAGGTCAGACAACCCTTGAGTGACTGATCAAACTGTTTGTGAAGTCACTTTTGTAACAAAGACAGTTAGCTCTTGAAATGAAGATGGGAGTGTTTTTAATTGTCACACTGGGAATTCTGCCCTGTTGCTGTCTGTAGGGATCACACCCCAGACTTTATGTGTGAATGCTAATGCACTAATGTTGGCCAGTCATATGGACCTCAGCCAGTTACTTCATAAGCCCTGTCTTTAACGGGCACCTACAACAGTAGTATAGACAATGCGTAGACACAGGAACCTTGGAGCGTCAGGAGGGAAAAGGAAAATCAGAAAGTTACATGCATAGACTAAAGGCAAGAGACTACAAGGTCTATAGGTACCGCTATGGCACACATGAAGGTGAGCTTGTGGAAAGCCATCTTCATCAGGCTTGCTCCTCACAGGTGAAGGAACAGACAGCAAATGAAACGTTTACACACCAAGTGAAGTAGGGCCGTCTGATTCTTTCCATCTCGGTTCTTAGGCTTTATTCCCTTGCTTTAATGCACTGACTGCTGCAGTCTCCAACAAGCACTCTGCCCTGCTGCCCTTTCCCTTCTCCTTGCTTTCACTCATCAATCCCCACCCCACCCCTTTGCTCCCCCATCTTTCTTTTGGAGACAAGTCTCACCACAGAGCCCAAGCTTGTCTTGACCACCTGGGCTCAAAGGCTCCTCGGTGGTGGTGTGCCAGCAGCTGGGATTGAGATGTGCACCACTGTGACTTAATCTTCCTACCCTCTCTCTAATTAACCCTTAACCATGCTGGTGGCTGCGGGATGTTTACAGACAAATTCAACAGCTCTAAGTTTCTTTCTACTTTGTGTGACTATGTGTGGGTTGGGGGTAAGGAGGGTGGTGGGCTGTTTTTGTTTTTAGAAGGGGAGATATCTACTGATATGATCATGTGATCTTTTTTCCCAGACTGTTAACATGGTAGGTTATACACTGATTTACTTTCAAATACTGTACCAGCCAGATAAGCGGCAAGGGGTCATGGTGTATTGTTCTCTTCATCCCTGGTTGAATTCAATTTGCTGTTCTGTTGAGGGTTGCTACATTCTTTTTTTTTTTTAAAAGATTTATTTATTTATTATGTATACAGCACATATGACTGCAGGCCAGAAGAGGGCACCAGATCTCATTACAGATGGTTGTGAGCCACCATGTGGGTGCTGGGAATTGAACTCAGGACCTCTGGAAGAGCGGTCGGTGCTCCTAACCTCTGAGCCATCTCTCCAGCCCCGCTACATTCTTACCATAGAAATCAGCCTATAGTTTTCTTTTTTGTGCTATCTCTGTCTTACTTTGGGAACAGGAACGGTGGCTTTATGGAATAAACTGACGAGCTTTCCCTTCCATTTGCTTGCAATGATTGTAATTGGTAAGTTTTCTTCTTTACATATTTGGAGAAATTCAGTAGTGAAACAACTCTGGCCCAGGAGAGCTAGCTCTTGAAGTGTTTTAACCACAAATCCCAGTCTTTAACAGCTATAGGACCTATAACAGCTATATCCCTATGACATTTACTTCATTGCTGGTGAGTTTTTGAAAGTTTGTGCATTTCAGGGATATGGCCCATCTCACCTAGCTCTTAAAAACTGTTTGCAACCTTCCAATTATTGCCCTTTCAAAGACACCTAGAACATAGTTCTTTTTGTTCCTGGTATCAGTAGCCAGTGTCTTCTCTTTTTTTGGGGGGGGGGGGGCTAATAATTATTTTAACACAGACTGAAGCATGAGGGTTGGGGGGGCACTCAGAACAACAGGTATGGCTAAAGGTGTGGGTCTCAGCTTGTTTTCCAACAGGAGGAAACAGCTCGGGGAGTGCCCGCCCCTCCTAGAGCAGGACACACTGCCTAGGGAGTCCACAGTAGGCAGTCGGCATGAGGGGCTCCTTTCCTTTCATGTCCTCACAATTTTCCCTGTCTTCCTATCCTACTTCAATTCTCCCCTAGACTCCGATCCTCAATCTTATGGGCTGCAGAAGGCTACCAATCCATTTTCGATCATTTCTCTGATGTCTAGGACCCTGCCTATTCAAGGACCCACCTCTCAACCTGTCTGCACTAAGGCAGACATGAGACAGTTTGAGTATGAGCACTGGAATAGCGTCATTTCAAGTGAATCAACAATGCTTCTGAGGGATTCCAGACAAGACCTCAGGGTACCAGCATTTGGGAGATGAGGCCCAGCTTCCCACTGTGACCTTCAGCAGCCTCAGGAGTCCCCAGACCTCAGGGCCTTCAACTCATGAATTCACGGGATTCAAAGAAAAAAAGTTTCAGCACTACCCAGTGGTACACAGGAGGTACACAGATTCAGCATGCGGAAGAAAATTAAAACCTTGCTAGTCTTGCTAAATGCTATCTACTTTCCCTTTACAAATAGCCAACTGCGGGTTTCCTGGCATCTTCTCTATTTTCTGTAGCTGGCCATACTGAAACCTGTCTCCATCATTCTCATTTCCTGGAGCTTATCTTGTTCTTCCTTTAGAATTTCTGAAGGTAGAGGCTTAGGCTTTCTTGTCTGACATCTTGTTTCTTTTCTACTTTAAGCATTCTCCATTCCCTCTGATGTTGCTGTGGCAGCAATCCATGAATTCAGACATGCTGCATTCTTACTTTCTAACACACAATAAGCCACTGATCTGCATTATACACAGACATCTGGAAAAGAGGAACCAGAAGGGGATTTTTTAAAGATTAGTGTCCAGATACAGAATGAGATATCAAAAAATGCAACTACAATGTGCTGAAAATTCAAATACATAACAATTCTTGATTCAGAATGTTATTCAAAGAGAAAACAAGAAGAAAAAGACCTCAACACCATCCTTGAATCCTGCTAACGCATTGCTTTATTACCCTAAACATGAATAAAGGACATAAATTAAGTACTTATTTGTCTTTTCCATATAGACTATATTTTAGTATTTAGTATTCAATGATGAAAAGCTGTTAAGGCCAGGAAAGTTGTTGAGAACTACAATCAACGGTCAGACCGATACCTGACCCTCACCTCCGCAGCCAAGTTACCATCACCAAAGTGGGGAAACTAAACACTGCCTGCCTCTTCTTCCACATGCATATGAATATACACATTCACTGAAAACAAAACCCTATTACAAACATTCTGCTTGGTAATTTCTCATTGACGTATCATAGAGGCTGAAGAATGACTCAGGGGTTAAGAGCACTTAATGCTCTTGCAAAAGACCCACATGGAAGCTGGTAATCTTCCATAACTCAGCTGCAAGAAATCTGGCAGGCTTTTCTGGCCTCTGTGAGCACCAGACATGCACACTTACATACACTCAAATACACATAAAATGAAAATAAATCTTTTTAAAAATCATAGGTATCTTTCTGTGTCATAAAAACTCATAACATCATATTTAATAACTGATTATTTAAATCAATCTTTTAATTTTCTCACTACTTGAAGAAACTTCCAACTATAGAACACTCTCATGTTCTACTAACAATTTAAATCCCCATAAAGTTATCAACTTATGTCTAAAATAATGTACCTACAGTTTGGTACAAAGATATCTAATAAAAAAAAAACAACTCAAGATGGAAGGATCACCAATGTGACAGACAATGCTGAGGCAAGTGAAAACTTATACCCAAAAGTTCTTTGCGAAACATTGTCTTCGTTTTATTATAAATATAAAGCAAAGTAAAGTAACAAACTCTAATGGTTTTTGTTATAAAGCAAAGTAAAGTAACAAACTCTAATGGTTTTTGTTATAAAGCAAAGTAACAAACTCTAATGGTTTCTGTTGAAAAGATATTGATTGCCATTGCAGAATAAACCCAAAGGTCTTCGGGGAGTGCTGCTGGATAGGAGGTGAAGTGCTTGCCTGCTGTGTACAAGGCCCTGGGTGCAATGCTCAGCCTGGGGTTTGGGGGTATGGAAAGAAAAGAATCCAGAATAATATAACAAGGAAAGAGAGAGAACTGAAGAAGCCTGGGCACCCAGCATCCTTCTGACAGAAGTCTCAGAAGGGAAGACAAGGAAATGACTGGTTGAAGATTACTAAAGGATGCCATCACAGGGCTACGAGCACAGACTGTCCAGGGGCCTTTCTATGACCTGGGAGGCTGCATTTCTATGACCTGCAGGAAGGCAGTGCCTGCCCAAAAGTGGCTGGGAGGTTGCAGAAATATGCCAAGCAGGACTCCGGGTGCCCATCTTGGTTCATACTGACCCACATCTAGCCTACTAGGCACTCCTTAGGTTTCACCTACAAGTAGATCCTGCATTCATTTGTCCTTCATCTTTCCCAATGAATGCCACAGGCACATGCCACCATTATCAGTCACAGGGACTGCTATGGCTTTCTTCACTGTTTGTATAGTAGCATTTAAAAAGATTTACATTTTACAGAAAGTTACGCTAAGAGAATTTTAAAAGCAACTCTAGTGTCATATTAATTTCATAAAATTCCGTAAAAATTTTACCTCAGTTTCTAAAGCCATACTACATTTATATTGTTTGTTCCTATTAGAAATGTACAGTGGCTGGGCAGTGGTGATGCACTCCTTTAATCCCAGCAGAGGCAGAGGCAGGCGGATCTCTGAGTTCGAGGCCAGCCTGGTCTACAGAACGAGATCCAGAACAGCCAAGGGCTACACAGAGAAACCCTGTCTCGAAAACCAAAAAGAGAAAAAAAGAAGAAAAGAAATAGACAGACACACATGTACAGTGAAATGGTCATGCTCTCTGACGCCACACAAAGAGAGCACCTTTCGGAAAGAACACTTGTGAATTTGCCAACAGTGTTCCTACATCACTAGGCAGGTCAGAGAGGAGACACCAAACCAAGACAATGCTGCCTCAACTTGACCTGACTTTTGTTGACTCCTCTTCAATGTGGACAGTCAGGCTACCAGACGCCTCTTACAGGAGACAAAGCCAGTGTGAGCAGTGTACAGTCAGAGAGGTTTACCCTTCAACTCAGAACAATGTACTTTCCCTCTGAAGGATCAAATGACCACAATTTAGAGTCTAGATTTTCAAAACAGAGTATCAGAGAACTTTCACTCAGTTCTTAGACAGTACTGAGAAAGTAATTGCTTATTGTTAATGTCTGAGATTTGAGTTATCTGAATATTCAAAGATTTAGCAGCTAGAATGAATGGATTTCCAGAACTGAAGAACTGCTCCTCCCATCCCCACAAAAGGGAAAACTTTAGATGGCTACAAATGTAATTCTCTGTCAGAGGACCACTTGCTTCCCCCAGCATCTGGTTCTGAGAACTGCGGTCATTCCTTGTTTCCTACACGCTCCTGCCGGATGAGTCTCAGCTTCATCGATAACTTCATTAACAGGAGCCCACCGGCATCTTTGTGCCTCAGTTGCCTTTAAAAGTAGGTTGCAGGAGTTGGTGAGATGGCTCAGGGGTCAAGGTGCTTGCTGCCAAGCCTGACAACCCGAGTTTGATACCAGAACCCACAGAGGATGACTCCAGCAGGTTGTCCTCTGGCCTAAACTCTCTCTCTCTCCCTCTCTTTCTCTCTACTCCCCCCGACCCCCGCGCGACAAAAAAATAAAATACATTGTGATAAAAAATTTTTTAAAGAAAATAGGCCTCTTGGCACAAGCCTGTAATCCCAGTTACTCAAGAGGCTAAGGCAGGAGGATGGAAAGTTCAAGTCCTACCTGGCTATAGACAGCAAGTCCAAGGCCAGCCTGTACAACTTAGTAAGGCCCTCTCTTAGAGTGAAGCAAGTAGGGCTGTGGATACAGCTCAGAGCGGCAGTGTTTGGTCTAGTATGCACGAGGACCAAGGTTCAATTCGCAGTAACTCAATAATGATGATAATAAAGAAGGAGTTAAAATAAATGATCTTTGGGGACAGAGATGGCTCAGTGGTTAAGAGCACTTGTTGTTCTTCCAGAGGACCAGGGCTCAGTTCCCAGCATCCACATGGTGGCTCAAAAGCATCTCCAACTCCAGTTCCAGGGAACCAACACCCTCTTCTGGCTTCCTTAGGCACCAGGCATAAACACAGTACACATACATACACAAAGGCAACCACTCAAAATCATGAAACAAAAATAAATAAATGTTTATAAAAATACTCCATGTTGAACTATGACATCATTGTATCACTAAACATATGATCATTATTTTTAATTTTTACTGCTAATATTTCTTTCTAAATATAAAAATGTAATGCTAACATTTCAAAAACAATTTAATATATGAACTCTAAGTAAAAAAGGATTACTGAATTTGTGTATAAATCACTATTAAGATAATTGTCAATTTAAGTAAAATTTCTAATTTGCTTGCTACTCTAAGACATATCTGTAATGTTATGGTTAGCAAATCCTTTCATATGGATGTGTATAAATAAATGACTGGGGAAAAGGTTAGCATATTAATTAAAGTTCTATATTTATAATTGTGCTACCAAAGCTAATCACCAAGGAAAAACTAAGTGCTCTAGTGGGAATTCCAAGTCACACTAACTACGGTGCCAGGAGCTTTAATTAAAGTTCAACATCTCATCTCAATGATTAGCTTTGACGATTAGGCATGAATGGAGGTATCAATCTGTTGCTCACTATTACTTATATTAGGAGGTTTACTACACACCATCCTTTACTGAGCCAAGAAGACAGCAGTATTTCCAGCTGGTTACACAGCAGGAATCACAAGCTATCAATATCTACATCTACAGTGAGAAGAGGCAAAACTTAACCAAGCCTTTATCAATATGAGAGCCCTCCATTTCGCTCTAAGGGATAAGGATGGCTAGAGAACGTAGGGAAAGCCAAACTAAGTAAGGCCAAAACTACAGTTGCTAGAGAGAAAAATGAAAAAAGTAAATTGTTCAAAAGCTAGGCTACAACAAGAACTATTTCAAGGCAGAGGCATTGCAGAGGCACAGGTCATCTCTAATGCTCGCTGACTGACAGCTGACAAGAATGAGCAGCCCCAGGAGCACTGTCATAGTCAACGCCTCCACTCCCCCATGCAGAGACCGAGCCCTTGGACTTATGCATGCTAAGCAAGTGCTCACCACCAGCCACACCCCCAGCTGGGACCCAATTCTTAATGAGGCTTTTAGGATTAACATCATCACTGCAGACAAAAATGTACAATTTCAGAAACCAATTCTGATTGGTACAGTGACAATTTGAAAAGACTTTTTCATTTTCTCCATTATTTCTTTAATCAGACTATTTCCGACTGAAGCACAGCTGAGATGGAAACTGTTCTGTGCCAGTCTCAGGACCACACACTCTGGGGAAAATGCAAGGTTTTAACTTGACAAATCTACAGCCACTTAAGGAGAATGAGGATTTATCTTTCCAGATGAAATGCCTGAAAGGTATAATGCAAGAAGCTTGCATTCACAAGAGTGAACAGAGCATAAAACAACACACTATCCTATGGGAACCAGAAATGAAGACACTACAGAATTTTTAAAGAGAAACACACAATCACAGGGGAGTGAGGAGAGAGAGAGAGAGCGCGAGAGCGAGAGCGAGATATTGAGATTTCCTAAGGGAGAAACTAAATTTCCAAGGATAAAATTCCTTCCAATTTAAGTTCTAAGTTTAACGTAATTCCAAGAGAAATCTGAAAGGGTTTACAGGTGTATGAGGAAGAAGAAGGGCTGACAAAGATTTCCTAAACTCCCACTCGTAGGAGAACCACAAAATGGCCTCCTCCTGTGTGCACTTGCTTACGGAACATGAAGAGACAAGACAGCACCTGGCCTCCACACTACCCCTGAAGGTCGCGTGTTAGCTCACAACACCAAGCCTCATTTAAGTTACGAGCGTCACAGGACTGAACAGTGAAGCTGAAGGAGAAAACGAACACAAAGACCAGAAAGTGATTTCAGTACAGGAGATGCTGAAGAATGCCTTCCTCCTCAGAGGTGAGGTCATACCATGCAAAATGAGAATTTTCACACAAATAAAAATCAGCTTTCAGAGAAATTTTTAACTTACGTGTATGTGTGTAAGCCTACCATGTGCATACAGGAGCCCACAGAGGCCAAAAGAGAGTGTCTGATCCCTTGGGGCTCGAGTTATAGGCAGTTGTGAGCCACAGTTAGGGTGCTGGAAACCAAATCCTGATTCTCTGCAAAAACAGTAAGTGCTCTTAATCACTGAGCCATCTCTCCAGCCTTGAAAAACTCTTAATTAATCGAGCCCACCAGAAATAGAGCCCTCAGAGGCCCCAAAGCTAAGAATGGACTTCTGTTGATTGCATTTTCTTGTCAGCTGACAATGGAGAAGAATACAATGCTATATGAAGAGTCTGTCATGTTAACAGGGAAGCTACTTCTAGCTAGTGATGACACCACAAGCCCGGGAAGGGATAAAGATAACTAGGAAGTATTTGGAGGGAAATTAAACCATGATCGCAAACTTGCACTAGTATTTGAAGTCAAACTGGAAGAATTCATTAATCTACTGCCAGCTAAGAATGGTCAGGGCCTGCCCCAAGACAAGGCAGCATCTTGTGTGTCCCAGCCTCAGCCACACAGCCAAAGGCCACCTACAGCTTCCACTGAATTTGGAGTAAAGAAGGAAAACCAGTGAGGTTCAGCCTTAGTTAGAAAGTGAGAATTACTCTCAAAACTGAAAACAGCTGTAAGACCAGAGTCCCATTCAGAGTGCCCTGAGCTTGGGGAAAGGCAGACTGGACGGAGCAGTTCAGGGGACAATGATGGGGGGCATGGTGGTATCCAGTTTCCATGACAGTTAATCAATCCCCCTAGGTTAATCCACCACACACTCTTATCTATGGCCACCAGGAAAGGCTAAATTAAATGCTATAGTAGCTAATTTTATGTAGTGAGATTGGGTGATTTTTCTGGCTTCTATATGCTTTATATTGGCCATGCATTTCATTTTTCCAAAGAAAATAAAAATTACAACTGAGTATTTGTAGTCCATGCCTGTCATCCCAGCACTAGGGAGGGTGAGACAGTAGGATGACCACAGTTTAAGGCCAGCTTGAACTACACAGCAAAATCTTGTCTCAAAAGATAAGTATAAAACCAAAAACCTAGTCCAACAAAATATGAAGAAACAAAATCTCCATTTAAGGTAACTGTTTGACTAACATGCAAGTGTTTTCATCATGTCCGATGCATCCGCCAAGTTTCCGGCAAGAAAAGAATCCACAGTAGGGAAGAAAGTAACTTTCTTTGTATTGTTAAAGTTAAAGAAATTATTTCAAAAGGTTGGAAATGAGCAGTGAGAACATATGTCATTCACTGTGTGAGATGATTCATGCAAGATCATTCTGAACACACAGAACTTACCCTAATACGTTGAAAATGTCAAAATCTACAATGTGGTAAAAATAATATTTTCCTTGTCAAAGAATTTCTTCAATTGCTGCAAGTTAGTCATCACTCACGAACCTAGTGTCAGAAGCAAGATGACCAAGTGTTTTTGCAAAGCAGAAGAACTCACTGACAAATGAAGGGAGGTATTTATAATACTCACAGCGACACAAAAATAGCAAACATTGAAAGCAACAGGGTACAAAGAAGTTAAATTCCAGAGTCACGGACCACTTCAAAATCTCAGTGATTAAAGTCGAGTATTCAGTACGAAGTGGTGCTTAGCAAAGCATAAACAGTGCAACCTTGTGAGAACAGGACACAGTCCCCCCCAAGCAGTTGTATGAGCCCCTCAACAAGAGAGGCGAGGTGTCACACCTGGGGTCAGGAGAGTGGCATAGTGGCGGATGCCAAAGCCGACTTTTCGGCTGACAACCAACACTGCCAAATGCATCAAACAGCTCTTTGGGCTAGGAAACTAAAAACTAGCAGCTTCTATGAGAACATTCAGTCAAGAAAACCCAGAGAATTTCATAAAAATAACGAATTCTGTGGTAAAGGTCAGATTCTCTGCTCTCCAGCTCTATGGCAGCCCTGGAAATAAGCCTACCCTGGTGCCAGGGGAAGCAGAAAAGGCCTCATTCTCACAGAATTATAATTTGCTATAACGTCTCTTGACTCGTTGGAAGATTACATCCAAAGATCTGTGTTAGCCAGGTGTGGTGGCTCATGGCTGTAATCCCAGAAGTCAAAGAGGCTGAAGTAGGATGATTACTGGTTCTAGGACAGTCTGAACTCACAATGAGACCCTGTCTCAAAGAAAGACATTTTAATCATGTTTCACAATTGCAAACCAGGTATGGTGATACATGCCTGCAATCTAAGTACATAAGAGGACGGGACCACAGGATTTGAGTACAAGACCAGCCTGGGCTACATACTAAGACCTTATCTCCAACAAACAAAACTGTAACTGTTTATCCTGTTTTAAGAGGAGACAATAACTAACAGCTACTTCCTTTCCACAGTCTTATCCTTAGTCACTGTGAGCTCACTGGGAACAGCTAGACAATAACAGTCTACACACTCCAGTTTTGGAAATTATTATTATTATTATTATTATTATTTGGTTTTTCGAGACAGGGTTTCTCTGTGTAGCTTTGCGCCTTTCCTGGGACTCACTTGGTAGCCCAGGCTGGCCTCGAACTCACAGAGATCCACTTGGCTCTGCCTCCCGAGTGCTGGGATTAAAGGCGTGTGCCACCACTACCCGGCCAGTTTTGGAAATTATTATGGTTTTGTTTTATGCATATGCATGTTCTGCCTGCATGTGCCACAGAATCCAGAAGCAATGGATCCCTTAGAACTGGAGTTACAGTGAGTCATCATGTGGGTGCTGGGAACTGCTCCCAGGTCCTCTGGAAGAGCACCTAGAATTCTTAACTGCTGAATCATCTCTCCAGCCATTTTTGAAAAGTCTTCTACCCTGGAATCACTAAATGCTTCATGTCAGTGACTGCTCCTGAGGTGGAGAGTATGGAAGAGTCCTGTGGTGAAAGCTGAGCTTATCTCCAGATGTTTACTCACTCAGCAGCCTGGCTTATGCTAACTGACAGGGTGCTGTGTCATTTGGAAACTGGTCTGACTGGGTGCCCACTGCTTCATAAGTAACATCCCACTAAAACCTCAAGAAGACAGGTGGGGGAATTGGTGCTTTGGAACTGGCCACTCACTAGAAAAACCAACATCTTTAGAAAGTACTAGTTATCAAAATTGACCTACTAAAAAGATAAGCCACTAACATCCATTTCCCCAGAGTAAAAAGGACAACACTATTCATATATGAGCATCCTCAGATGTCAAACATGCCCAAACAGCAATAAAATACTTTCAAGAGGTGTCATGTTTCAACAATACCACACACAAAATCTGAAATAGCACAATGAGGTAGACGTTAAAATATTTTTTCCATGAAAAGATTATTGTTTAAAGATATCATATCTGGTCGGGCGGTGGTGGCGCACGCCTTTAATCCCAGCACTTGGGAGGCAGAGGCAGGCGGATCTCTGTGAGTTCGAGGCCAGCCTGGTCTCCCAAGTGAGTTCCAGGAAAGGTGCAAAGCTACACAGAGAAACCCTGTCTCGAAAAAAAACAAAAAAAAAAAAAAAAAAAAAAAAAAAAAGATATCATATCTGAGCCAGGTGGTGGTGGTGCTTGCCTTTAATCCTAGCACTTGGGAGGCAGAGGTGGATGAATCTCTGTGAGTTTGAAGCTAACCTGGTCTACAAAGTAAGTTCCAGGATGGGCTCCAAAAGCTACACAGAGAAACCCTGTCTTGAAAAAACAAACAAAAAAAAAGATATCATATCTGGTAAGATCTCCTTTTATCAAATGGGTAAATAGCAACAGTGTTTGTTCACAGCCAACTGGTCCCAAGACAGAAGAACACTGAAAGGCATTTACCTCTTCTAGGCTGGGGAGCGAAGAAGAAGACACTGTGCGAGATGAGAGTGTGTGAAACGGCTCCTGACCGATAGCGTGCTGATGGTTCTGTATGTGTATAAAAGGGGTCTGCGCTGGCCTGGGAGGCAATGGAGGCAGGCCATAGGGAAAACCCGGCCCTATTAAGTGATTCTGTTGCAAGTTAGCAAAATTCCACGCTCCTTCAGGAGCCAGGTATTTCAGGGGAGGTGGGGCAAGGTGTTCAGATGGCAACGGAAAGGGGGAGCCGAAGAGCTGAGGTGGGAGGCGCTGTGGGAATGCTGGGTTGTTGGCTACTTCAATGTCTCTGCTGTTGTCATTAAAGTTAGCAAAGTGGCTGCTGTGGTCTGTGGCGGAAGGGGGAGACGGGACTGCTGGTGGGCTTCTGGTCTGAACTTGTCTGTATTGCAAAAGTCTTGATTGAGGTGGTGGCATTTCAGCCTGTTCTCGAGTGTCACCTTGATCACGATGAGACAGCTCTCTGAGTAAGTCTTGAAATCTACACAAAAACAAGAAAATATGAGGGGGAAACAAAGGAGAGACCCCCACTGCATTAAGAAGAGCTGAGTCAACCACATGTGTGATTTCTGCAAACCAAATCACAATACCTAATTAGGGTTGCCATTAATTAATCCAAAACTAAGTATTGACATCCAAAAGATTCTGAACTAGAGATGCTCAGTAAAGATGTTAATTACCTAACTGGTTTTTACCTTTGCATAAAAGGGTCCATCCTTGCCTCAACATGAAAACTGGAAGTGATAAAAGGCCACCACGGGCCAGGGAGATAGCTCAGCAGGTATAGATGCTGGCCACCAAATCTGACAATCCAAGTTAATCCCTGGCAGACATGATAGAAGAACCAACTCCCTACAGGCTGTCCTCTGACCCCCACATTCGTACACACATGTACACACACATATATACCCATACATGCAGAAATAAAAATAACTAAGAGGCTGGAGAGATGGCTCACCAGTTAAGAACACTTGTGCTCTTATAGAGGACCCTGGTTCAAGTCTCAGCACCCATGTGGTGGCTCATAACCACCTCTACCTCCAGTTCTAGAGGATCCAATGCCCTCTTCTGTTTCCTCAGGCACCAGGTATGCACACGGTACACATACCATATATGCAGGCAAAATATTCATACACATGAAATTTTAAAAAAATCAATCAATTAAAGAAAAAGGTTGTATACTTTAAAAATAGAAATAATTCTAGAAGAAGAAGAGGTGGAGGAAGAAGGAGGAGAAGGAGGAGGAGGAGGAGGAGGAAGGAACTTTAAGGGCCACAGTGACAGTGGGTGTTTTCCAGAGAGGAGGAAGCAGTTTATAGCAGTCACATGATGCTGACCCCAAATACACTCAGAGTCAGGAGTGAATCCTCAGAAAACCTATAGCTCTAGGAAGTTAGACAACTACCCTACTAGATAAAGAAATCAATGATAAACTTACAATTTTTAAGTTTTCCTTTTGTCCTCATTCTTTTATTTACTAGTAAACAAACAACAACAAGCACACAGTCCAGTAATGGTTTGTTTCTTTGGATAACACACCATAAAGCAAGGAGCAGATCTGTACAAGAATGATGTCTAAATTCTCCACATTTTAGAGTCAACTGAGAGGACTTTGTAGTATCCACCAGCAAGGCCAACACTGGACTTATCTGAGACTGTGTTCCAACTGAGAGCTAACGGGCTAGGGCGAGGCAGAAAACTCAGCTGTGCCCAGGCCTGCCCTGGGCTGCTGGAATACCTTGAGAACGGTGTCTCAGCTTCATCCTCAACTCTGCCAGCGAGTTTCCACTCTGCCCTCACTGCTGGCTGGTGGAGGCCAAGGGGTGGCTGGGGAAGATGCGGGAGGTGAGGATGGTGATGGTGTGGATACGGGATGCTGCCCTGGCTGAGACAGGCATGCTGTTCACTCCACTGTTGCAGGCGGGTCTGCTGCTGCCTCAGTGTCTCCAGAGCTACACTTCCATGCACTCGATCTGCAGAAGGAGGTGTGGAAAGTTGTTTTTGTCCATTTGGGGCTTCAAGTTAATTTTATGCAAAGATCTTTACACCCAGATTTTCTCCACAAAGACAAAGAAATAGCTACAGCTCGGGTGGGTAAAAGTTATTTCCTAAATTTGCCAGAGCCCAGAGCTACAGTACTGATGCTGGTGTAAAGGATGTCACCTGGATAGTTATTATATACATATGTACATATAACACTTGAAGTCAAATTTTATTATACTAATTGGTTGGGTTTTCTGGCATTATTTGGAGACATGAATCAATCTTGGCCTAGAGTAAACTGTATAGGACATGCCATGTTCAGCAAATAACCTTGGGACTCTTCACATGTGACATCGTGACAGGGAAGCTTACCCAAAGCATCTCCTATAGGCAATCCTGGGGAGCTCTCATCAACAAAGTTGTTCAGAGAAGATGCCAGGATGGGACCAGGCTGTGTGATGGCTCTCAGTGGACTATGACCGTCAGGAAGCACGGGAGGTGGCTGCTGCTCGGGAACCACAGCCTCTGCAGCAGGAGGAGACTGTGGTCTGTGAGCAGCTGCATTACTGAAAAACGCACTGGTGGACCCTGCCTGAAATGCAGGAGAGAGTTGAGGCAGTGGCTGCGGGGCCTGTGGTGGTGCCTGGCTTTGCTGCTGAACCACCTGATTTGGCTGGGGGGCCACCTGATTTGGCTGGGGTGCCACCTGATTTGGTTGTTCAGGCAAATTATTCTGCTGTTGATTTAACAAGGTGTGCTGCTGGGGAATGGGAAATGGTGGCCTGGGTAGCTGAGGAAGCGGATGAAAATGGCGGCTAGGGATTGCATACTGTGCATGTGGTGCAGGAAGAGGAAGATTTATGTGTCTTGGGTTGAGATTATCTTTTCGAGGAAATTTGATATTGGAATAAACAACGCTGGGACGGGATTCAGGACTTCTGTTCTGTGGATTTGATTCCAAATCAACCTAGAGGAGAAAAAACAAGAGACATTTTTAACTGTTCACTCAGCGGCTTTCATTCTTTCCCACCACACCCCACTTAAAGGCTGTAATGTGCTCTGATCAGCAGCAATGGGAGCGCTGAGGTGTAGAACCAATCACCTTTGACAATCAAATAAGGGCACATTCTTATCAATTAAAAAAGATGACAGAGGAAACACAGCAGATTAAATTTGAGTCTGAAGAAAAGGCACTGCCGTTTTATTAAAATGGCCACTCTAATTCCTGCTACACTATTTTCAATTTCACACTTTCTTCCTTAGAAAGAAAACCATTAATTTCCTTCAGATATAAATCAACAAAATGTGCTCTTTCCCTCCGATTTTATTGTTTTTAATATATCCAATCTACTTCTCCAAACAAGTCAACATTAATAAAAACCGTGTCTCTGGCAACTTTCAAATGAACTCAGATACCATGTCACCTTTGTAGAACCATTACAGCTGCTAACTTTTGTCGTTACATAGTTGGACATTCTTTCTCTTAACATTGGGGGGGGGCTATTAAGTGCATTGTGTTTGATTCTGAAGATTAAAAAGCAACAGTAAAATTCAGTCAGTATACACCCTCAAGAGCTTAGAGCTGGAGCTACACTTGGCCCAGGCACTCTGGCTCCAGTGCCCTGAACCTGTCAATAAGGTCTTCTCGGAACACAGATAGTCAACCATTTACATGTCATTCATGTAATCACGCTACCATGGCAGAGCTGAACAGCTCTGAACAGCTGAGCATACATGTCACGAACATGAAGCCTGAGACTGTCTAGCCCTTTACAGAAACAGTGGAGGCTCTGTATAAACACAAGAGACATTGGAAAGAGGGGTCGTATAAGATACTAGGGCTAAGAAAAGTAAAGAAACCTTCAGAAAAGCGATGGCGTCTGAGCCGAGTATTCCAAAACAAGCTGGGGTGCTCAGGGAGAGAAGAACGTTCTAATAAACAGAGGGTGAGAGGAGCACAGCAGATGTGGAGTACACATTTTCTGTTCATAGAGCTAGATCTTTGCTTCTTTACATGTTAGTTTCCCCTTCTGGACATCAATCACACAGACCCTGACTGACTCAACCCTGAGCGAAACTTCAAGTTTGATGCCATTAAGCTTTGGAGAACCACCAAAGAAAAAGTTTGAAGTTAAAAAGCATGCTTGTCTTGAAATGCAAGTTTGCCTGTAAGTGTTGATAATGTGAAAAATACAAACAACATGTAAAGTGACCCTTCTGTTAAGCCGCTCCATAAACTGTCAGGTGTCATCGGTGAGATTTGCAGGGTGCTTGCTTAGCCTGTACCTGTAAAGCTAGACAGGGTGCCGATGCCTCCCCAGGAAAACAGAACGGGCAGCTGGGTTCCTGATTTAAGCTAGGAATACTGACCAGGCTTTTCAGCCAGTTGCAGAGCCAATCAAACACCAAGAGCAGTCACACCTCACCACTTGGCCCTTTGGGTCCCTGAGAGTGCTGGGTGTATGAAGTGTTTAGGAAACAAAGTGTCCTGGTCTTCCTAAGCAGTTGCTGTACCTGTTGTTCACATCTCAGAACCTAACTGAGGTTCCTCATAAACAAACATTTCTTCATTCAACTCATAATCTTGTGGATGGCAAAGCTACATTAGCCAGAGACACAACTCTCTCCAAAAGACACTGTTGATGTGCACACTCTGACCACACACTTAAGGCTACGGTTACACGTCATGGCTGTTTGTGGCTACACTGCTGTTTTAATGATTCCATCTCTTTTGACTCTGACAGACAGGAAGCTCATGACCACGATACTCTATGATCTTGAAGTGGGAAGGAGCTGCAGAGAAAGTGAATGTGATGTGTGATTGAGAGGGGTGTGGGGGTTGGGTCCTCAGCTCCGAGAGGGGGAGGAGAGGGAGAGGGAGAGGGAGAGGGAGAGAGGGAGAGGGAGAGAGGGAGAGGGAGAAGGAAGGGTGTGGAAGGAGAATAAATGGCACTTTACAATCCTTCAGTGGAAGCAGCAGTGGCAGATGAAGTTGGAGGTAGCTAAGTTCTAAGTGCTTGCTAGTTCTAGGTGCTATCAAAATTAGAAACAAGAAAGATAGTTAAGTGTCGGTCATGTTGTGGCTTTTAAATTTCTGTTAGAAATCTTCTGTTAGAAAACAAGGCTACCTGCTAGCCATGTTCCAGTTTCTTTACATCCTGATGCTTTGCTTTGGGGCACAGGAAACACAGGGGGAAAAAAGAAAAAAAAAGAACTCCAAGCTCTGTTTAATTCGGTGTCTCGGTATTAAGAGGCATGTGATAGACATTAAGAAGAAAGGAGCTGAGTGACAGCGGTAGATGTGGGCTGCTTCAGACCCCTATATTAGGTTTACTTTCTCTGCAGCAGACCTCTGACTCAATCAGGAAGTTTCCTGGCTGCCTCACTCACACCGCAGTTCCTCCTACAATATGCCTTACATCTTTGGCCTCTGTCAGTCAGACATGCTGGGTACTTGAGACTGAAGACAGAGAATAGCTGCTTAGGCACAGGTTGGGACCCAAACTGAAGTCTTTCTTATGATGTGGGCACTTACAGACACAACTCAGACTAGGTTATCGGCCATAGACTTCAAAGAGAAGTGGACCACACAGAACTCTGGGAAATCACAACTTGAGAGCTAGGGTCATGAGGCGAGAGGAGAGGGAAATGTATTACAAGAAACAAACAAACAAACAAAACCCCAGAAGGTCATCTAACAGAGAGTTGTAGGAAAAAGAAATGGTGTGTTAAAGAAAATAACAGAAGTGAGACAACCAAAGAAGCAGGAGCCGAGGTGAGACAGTGCATGGGGCGCACGGCCGCCGTGGTGAGACAGTGCATGGGGGGCACGGCCGCCGTGGTGAGACAGTGCATGGGGCGCACGGCCACCATGGTAAGACCCTGGAACTAGACCTAGACTGTGTGGGTTAAGACGAGACACCAGGAGGCAGAGGTCAAAGAATGCATCTTTCTTTCTGTACTCTTTTGTGTGGTTGTGTGGCACTGGGCACTGAACCCAGGGTCTTGTGCATGCTGGGTAGACACTACCACTGAGCCACATGCCAGGAGAAAGCATCTTTGAAAGTCTGCGGCCAGGGTTCACATGTGAGGCTAGAACATGAGTAAGTGCATGGCAGGCAGAGTGGGAAGAATCAGTGGGTAGGAGGAGTCTACACCACTGAGAAGGCTGAGAACCTGGAGTTAGTGAGGTGACCTGGGGAGGACAGGGGCAGTAAACTCAAGAGGCCTTCATCTACGGCCGGTGCTAAGCAAGTAAAGAGGCTCAAGGACACATAAAAAGCAAGCTATGCATAAACCAGCATCAACTAGCAGGGCACAATCCTGACTATGGTGTGTCTAGAGCAGTGACTTCCACATTGTGAGGTGCCAGGCTTGAGAAGAGCCACTGAGGAACCAGGACCAAAGAGCTAAGCACTGCCCAAGAAAGGAGAGGGCAGAGTCTCGCTGAAGCTGAAACCCATAGCTTCCAGCCACACTACTGCCACCAAAAACACGGTCTTCTCCAACCTGTTCCAGCACAGACACAGGAAGAGCAGACAAACGGGGAGACACAAAGTGAAGGATCTCCACAGTAGGGGTGGAGGACAAGGCCAGGCACTGAGGGAGTCACTGCCACAGTCCTTTCCAGGCCAAAGTCACTGTCAATGAGACACCTAAAGCTCTGTCTTCATACAACTTTTTACCATGAGGAGTCTATAAATTCGAGTCCATTGCTGAATTAAAGAAAATCTGAGGAAGGGGGCTGGAGAAACAGTTCAGCAGTTAAGAGCTCTGGTTGCTCTTGCAGATGACCCGGGCTCAATTCCCAGCACCCACATGGTGGCTCACATCCATCTATCTAACTCCAGTTCCAGGAGATCTGATGGCCTCATCCAACCTCCACAGGCACCCATGTAGTGCACATACATACATGTAGGCAAAACACTTACACACATAAAATGAAATAAATATTTAAATTTTTTAAAAGAAGAAAATCTGAAGAAATATTTATGTGCAAAGGAAATAACTTAATGAAAGACAATGGGACAGGAGAAGGGTGGCATGCCCTACTGAAACAATGAGCTTAACATACATGGGAAGTGGGAGATGCTTTGGGCCAATCAGACCTTCCCCACCAGAACCACACACTCAGTTGATGTGAGCAGCGTACCTGTTTGGGCTCTGTAGGCTTTTTCTCTGGTGTTCGGATCTTATTAATTTCAGGTCCAGGGTTATTTGTATCAGTTTTACCTAAGAAAATATTTTTAAATCCTTATAATTATCTCCAGTGAATATATTTCCAGTGACTATTCAACACTAGACAAAGCAGAATAGTTTCAACAACATGCACTCATTCTTATCACTTTATACTATTATGTGCTTTCTAGTTCTCTATTTTCAGAGCTGCAGCTTCTCTGCCAAAAAGGAAAAGTTATAAATGAAAAATGACAGGGCAAAAGCTTCACAAAGGAGAAACAACCTGAAAACAGCAAATAAAAAAGAAAACAGTCCACTCTCCAGGAATTTACAGTCTCATTTTTTTAAAAACTAGACATATAAAAGGTCTCAGGTACTCCTGTCCGCTCACAAAGGCTCAACACTTTGTTCGTTTGCAAATGCAATTAAGTGAGAAATCCAAATGATGTATCCATCCAACTCACTGAAGGAATCTAGGATGACTGTTAGGGCTTGATCTACAAGCTCCCTGAAAGCCCACATGGAGAGGCTTGTCCTCCAGCCTGTGAGCTACAGGAAAGAGGAAACCTTAGGAGGTGGGGACAGAAGTGGGCTTGGGACTCCAGTCCCTTTCTCTCGGGCTTTCTCCTTCCCTACTCTCACGAAGCAAACAGAACTCCTCCAGCACACATACCATCATAATGTCCTGTGAGGCCACAGGCCCACAGCAATGGGACAAAGCAAGGGTAGACCGTATGTATCCATTGAAACTAGAAGTCGAAACACATCTTTCTTTCTTATCAACTGCTGACCTCAGCCATTCTGTCACGGCGACAAGAGTTACAGTGTGCAAACATTTCCAACGTAAGTAGGTGATGGATTACGGAGGAAGCCAGGGTAAGGTTTTTCAATAAAATTAGAGTAGACTAGCCTAACTTCACAAGTGTGAAGAGCTCTAATCTGAAAGAATTAAGCTAAGTTGGGTGTTTTCTGAGCAATGCTCTAGCAGCAGCAGCAGAACTCTGTAAATGAACTGTCACATAAGAGCTGACTTACCACTGCACAGGAAGACATGGGAACTGTAATGGTCAAGGTTAAAGACCAATGGCTGGCCAGAAGATTAGATAGTGCATAAGAAAAACAAGGCAAGCTAAGGAGAAAAACAACAGAAACTACCAAAACCAAAACACAGAGAAAAACCCTGAAAAGAACCAACAAAGGGTCAGTCATGAGCTTTGGGGGATGTTACGTATCTGAATGCATGAGTAAATGGGACCACAAGAGAAGAGGGCAGGCGGTCAGACAGAGTATCAACCTTGAAAATCTCCAAACATCATAAGAACTATAAAAAGACCCAACATACACATACACCCAAAAAGCAAACGGAAACCTTCCCAAAGGCATATTATAATCAAATTGCTAAGACCAGTCTAAAAAAACACCTTTAAAGCAGAGAAAGCACAGTATATTATATAGACACGAAAAATAAGGCTAATGATACCCGCCCCCTTTCTTCTGTGCTAGGCCTCAAAGACACCAGGGTCTTGAGACTGCTAGCAAGTCTGTAAAATGATACTTTGGAAAAAAAAACCACCAGTAATATTTTTAAATAAACCTACATAAAAGTAAAATGCGCTGGGCCATGGTGGTGTGCACCTTTAATCCTAGTACTCGGGAGGCAGAGGCAAGTGGATCTCTGTGAGTTCTAGGCCAGCCTGGGCTACAGAGCAAGTTCCAAAACAGTCAGAACTACACAGAGAAAGCCTGGCTAAAAAAAGAAAATTAAAGTAAATGCATGGCCACCAAAGCCCAGAGAGCAAGTTCTGAACTTCCGTCAGTCCTTTCACTCTGCGCAGTGTGTGGAACGTAAGTTGAAAGGTATACTACGGAAGTTAAAGATATATACTAGCCCCAATGCAACTAAAATACTATTAACTATGTCATAACTAATAAGCTAACAAAAGATATCAAGTGGAATTATAAGTATATCCTACAAACATCAAGCTCACAGAAACCAAGATTTAAAAAAAAAATCCATTTCAGTGTGGAGGTGTACACCTTTAAACCCAGCACTCAGGAGGCAAAGGCAGGCAGATTTCTGAGTCTTGAGGCTAGCCTGGTCTATGTGGAGTTCCAGGCCAGGCAGGGCCAAAAGAGGGAATACTAATTATAAACTATCTACTAGCAACACACTTGGCTGATGCTTTTGGGCAGTGCCATGGATAAAATGTAAACGAAATCTGCCTTTCTCACTGCACTGGAGCCCCAGCCTCAGAAATGTACCTTAACGATATAAACAAGCTAAAAGCAAAGGGTCAAAAACAAACATGCACCACTGTCATTAGTCAAAAGAAAGTCCAAGAGTTCCACAGATGCTGACCAAACAAAGTAGACCTCAGAGTCAAGACTATCACCAGGAACAGTCATTCTGTAACACTAAATGAGTCACCTGAGGACACACTCTTGAATGTTTATCTCCTAATAACAGACCCCTAAAATTTATGAGAACTGACAGAACATAAAGAAAACCTAGACAAGCCTGGCATAGGAAATAAACCTGTCGACCCAGCTCTTGGGGGAAGTTAGGGCAGAAACACTAGGAGTTCAAAGTCACCCTGGGCTACATAAGCAGTCCAAAGCCAGCCTAGCGGAAACTTTTTCTCAAAAAAAGAATACAAAAGGTGAACAAATACATTGTTTTCAGAGACTAATTCCTTTCTTCAGAAAGTGACAGAAAAGACAGAAAACCAGCAAGGACACCAAAGACTTGAGCAGCAACCCTGACCAGCTCACCCTAAGCATTCCAGTGCTTCCGGTACACATGAAGCATTAATAAAGACAGACCACAAATCTCAATGAATTCAAAAGGATTCACGCCATACAAAATACGCTCTCTTACCATGATGGAATTAAAAGTAGGAACCAGTAACAGGAAACATTTTAGAAAATCACTAATAAACAGAAATTGAAACTCACCATCCTAAATAACCCATGGATATAATCTTTTTGGTTTTGTTTCTGAAACAGGGTCTTACTACATTGCAGCCAGGTTAGCTTGGATTTCAGAATCCTCTTGCCTGAGTCTTCCCAATGCTGAGATTACAGGCAAGCACCACCCACCCAGTCCATTAATCTATTTTAACTTTAAGAGAAATTCAAAAGTATTTTAAAGTATACTGAACTCAATAAAAATGCAAAGACAACATATCAGAACCTGTGGAATGCACTAATGAGGAAGACATTACACCAAACAGTCATTTTAATTGAGCTTCTACCCAAAGGCTTTACACTTAAACTTCTTTTAAATGTTGGAAGAAATTAAGATCTAAAAAGATAGGAACACATATACTCTGTCCATAGACCAGAGGCTTAATACTGTTAAGCTCCCAATTATTCCAACACTGACCTAAAGACTTAATGTAATCCAAATCAAAAGCCCAGCAAACATTCAGCATTTTTTGTTTGTTTTTAAAAAGACAAGCTATTCTGAACTGCTTATGGAAATGGAAAAAAAGCCTGAACTAGGCAATTTTGGGAAAGGTAGGAGCACTTAGACTGCCTGTTTTCCTGAGCATGTCCAAAGCTACAGTACTCGGGCCGGCACAAATAACACTAATGCAAACAGACACCAATGAAAAAGAAGAATCCAAGGATGGTGGGCTGATTTGAGCATGTGTGTCAAGGTAGCCCAGTGACAGGAGAACAGAACTTTCTATAGATGATCCTGGAGCCAATGACCATAGATGTGCCAAACAAAACACCACACCAATGTATCAGTCCTTGCCTCACACCACACACAACCTTAACTCAAGGACCCAGGGTGAGGGTTGAAGCCACAAGATGTCTAACGGGATTCCACCTACCGTTTCGATTTTGCTCCTGTTGATCCTTCTCTGCATGCTGATTCTGCGGCTGCCCTATGTTGACAGGTGGGTGATGTCCAAGGCCATAGGGGATCGGCGATCCACGTCCATGTGTATGTAATAGGTTCATATTGTAGGCCATCGCTGCTGGGTGTGTAATAATCCGAGGATCAACTGCAAACCTACCCTGGTATCCTGTCCATGGCACCTAAATTATTATAAGAAATAAAGTAATTGAACTGAGTATATTTCTGAACACAAACTGATACAATGTTGCTGATTAGCAAAAAAACAATCATATACATAGAGAGACCATAATTTTACCCAACTACCATGTTGATATTATTCAACAGTAACAATGGATGGAATCACTACTACATCCTTAATGGCCAAAACCCGATTCTCAAAATCTTTACCATGTTAGGAAAATGGATCACTGGGGGTTAGAAGAAAATAGGACTTGAAACTGATATTTAGTCCCTAATACGTCAAAGCAGTTTACACTCCTGAATCATTTCCCCTCCACAAGGACATACACACAGATTACCATGAAAATGATCTTTTCAAATGAAAACTGCATGGTTACATAGTTTAATAGACTGGATCAAAGAACAGAGGGGGAGTGTAGGGCCTCTCAACTCAGAGAGTAGGTATTCTAACCTTTCATGAATAACAACCATTTAATGCTCACTCACAGCAGGCAAATTTCAAACAGGTCATTATGTTAATTAGGGCTTGTGATTGATTCAACGCTACCTTAAATCCCCTTCACAGAGGCAGAAAGCTTGCCTAGATATACATGATCTCTCCAGGTACCACAGATGGGATGGTAGTGACAACTGCTGTCGTCACTGTTAGAACTGCTGGATGCAGACTCTCAGAAATCTTACACACTAAAAGCTTCTCTGACCTAGTAAAACAAAATAGAAATCCTAACATAGAGTCTATTTCAAGCAGACCATGTATCATGTTGCCAGGTGTCCCGGAAGAAACAACTCAGCTAAAGTCCCAAGCCTCTGAGGCACAGGTGTGACAATTACTCTGCTTGGCTGCCATGCTTGTGGCCTACCATGGCCAACAAGAGCGAGAATGCTCGCAGCTCAGCAGTTTTCTCTTCATGGGTACGGGCAGGAGTGCCAAAGCCCTCTGACAAGATCACCTCTGCCTGAAATTACCTTACTTAAATAAACTGTGTCCTAGGCTAAAACTTCTAAATTTAGAAATATTGATGTTTCTACAAGTTGAACAAAAAGTACCAAACATTTCAAAAAGGATATAAAAATGAGTTTATATATAAGATGGAAGTCCTCTAAAAAATCTCTTCTCAGAATTTCAGTAGTGTTCTCATGTGGCACTAATGTTTCATAAAGCATGGGGATTTCCTAGACAAATTCAGACCCAAGAGAACTAAAGGTCTCTGTCTCCCCCAATAACTCTGCTGCTTAGGAACAGTTCATGACTGAGAATAAGATGCAAAAGACAAATAAATGCATCACTTATACAATTCTCCTCAGGAAGGAAAAAAAAAAACATTTCAGAAGAATTTAAAGGCTTCTGAATTAAAACATACTACTCACAGACTTCTTCATATTCTGTGATAAACCAACAAGTTACACATAATAATACACATTTCTTTGGTCATTTCAAAACTTAGTAGTTTAACATGAGTTACTTTAAAAGAATCTCATGGGCACTAGAAAGTTAAAATAAAAGAGTATATGGGTACGGGGGTGGCTCAGTAGTGACTGCTGAGCATTTGGGAGACCCTTGGTTTGATGCCCAGCACTGAAAAGCAAAGGCTGGCACTACCTGACTCAGGAGAAAGTATTTCAAACGTCCACTTACAGGCAAAGGCACCGACATGACCACATTCCCTCCATAGACAGCAGGTACATAAAGAATACTTGTCCCGGTGTGAGGATCTATTCTTTGAACAGGGCTTGGAGACTTTCCCAAACTTGGGTGAGGTCCAAGAGCAGGTGGAGGAGTAAATGCTCTAATAGGATTGCCAATGAGTACAGAAGGATTGGGCTGAACTGTAAAACAAACCAAAAAAAGGAGACTCAATAGCTGTACACACTGACCTTGACAGAAATGCTCTAATCATCCAATAGCAAAAACATATTTCCCAGGAGACCCATGAAACGCCTCCACCAAAGAACAAGTGTGCAGAATAAAGCACATTAGAAAACCGTTCCACGGGGCTCTGGAACATCAGCCGCAGCTGTGCGAAGGGGACTTTCCAAAGCCTGCAGCGTTAACTTCTGAGAAGCTGGAGGTTAAGTCTTCAAGACACAGAACCATGAGTGTACAACTTGTAGCAACAGCCTCAAGACTAGAACAGACAGTTCCTCAGAACCAAGTTCTGACTTACGGTTGTAACACAGTCACATATGGAGTGAAGGCTATGCCTGTATCACAATGGTATTCAAGATGGTTCTAATAAACTTTATCTTGAAATTTTTATGACACCACATTTATAGGATAGAAATACGTTGAGAAGACTTATGTTGTGTAAAAGGCTGTGTGCTGGTAGTTACAATCAGACCACTTTTCAGAAATTAACATCATAAAAGAGTAAAAGAATTCACTAAAACTACGAAGTTCATATCTGTATATGGGGGTGGGGGTGGCAGAGGAGAAAAAGATAGACAGAAAGACAAAAAGCTCTTTCCCATAGCAAATTTTGTTTAAAAAAATTAAAGTTCTACTCACCAACACCATCATTCTGGAAGTGGTCGCTCTGGGGATGATGAAGGCTTTTCCCCTTTAAGACAAAAACAAATATAAGATAACCTAAGCATGTTTTAACATTAGCAAACAGAAGATCTCCTCAGCATGTGCAAACTAAATATAAATACTCACAATTAATATTTGAAAACTCTCAGGCCGTAATCAGGAACTATTTTGACAATGTCAAGTTGACTTTCTTTAGGTCCACACTCTCTCAGGCAACACTGCTGTATCTCCAGTTTTCTGCTTCAAAACTGATGATACCTAAAATCCCTTTTTGTTTGTATCTTAAAGATTTATTTTATCAAGGCTGGAGAGGTGACTCAGTGGTTAAGAGCACTGGCTGCTCTTCCAGAGGACCTGGGTTCAATTCCCAGCAACCACATGGTGGCTCATAACTGTCTGTAACTCCAGTTCCAGGTTACCTGACACATTCACACCAATTCACATAAAATAAAGTTAAATATACTATTTTTTTAAGATTTATTTTATCTTGCTGTGTGTGCATGTGAACACACACACTTGTGCATAAGCACAGTTGTGGGTGGGTGCTTAGGCACAGAGGTCAGAAGAGGGTATTCAATCTCTTAGAGCTTAATTTACTGAGTTTGAGAGATGCCAGGCTTATTGTGCATGTGTGAGGATGCAAACTCCAGTCCTCATGACTGTGCAGAGTTTCTTCACCTCTGAGCCATCGCTCTAGCCCCTGTTTTGCTAAGACAGATTCTCATGTATCCCAGGCAAGCCTCAAACTGGCTACGTAGCTAAGGATGACCTTGAACTTCTGGTTCTTCTGCCTCCACTTCCTAAGTGCTGAGATTACAAGTATGGCCACCATACCTAGTTTTATGAGGTGCTAGAGGTGGCTTTGTGCATCCTAGACAAGCACTTTCCCATCTGAGCTATATTTCCAAACCTTCAAATTCTCTTTTTAATAATTTTTTTTGGGGGGTTGGTTAGCTTGGTTTTTGTTATATAGCTTGGCTGGCCTAGAATTTGTGATAGAATGGACTGGCTACAAACTCACAGTGACCCTCCTGCCTCTCTGCCTCTCAAGTGCTGAAACTACAATGAAATGTGCAATCAATACAACGATTTCTATCCCATGGTAACATCCCTAAAATTGCTCTAAAAATGAAATGACAAAATATAAAAGTTGTTTTTCAAAAAGAAAAAATCTCAGTGTTCTACTCATAGGGCGAGAACCATACTAACAAGGTTTGATTTTTTTTTTCCCAGTATGATTCATAGTATCTCAAAGTATTCAATTTTCTCTGAAAAAAAGCAAAAGAGACACTGATGATTTTGAGGGAAAATTTAGTTAATTGCTAGGCAGCAATTTGGCAATATAGATCAGAAGCATCAAAAATGTACCGAGACTTTAATACTGTAATTGCACTTCCAGGAATTTATCCAATTGAAATAATCAGTGATCTGGGCACAGATGTTCATCCCAGTATGATCTATATGTGTGATAAATGCTTAAGATGCAAATACCCGTCATTTGGGGCTTTATTAAATAAGCAATGACAGAGTCACATGTGATGCATCAGTCTGTCCTTACAGGATCACAAGTCACCAAGGAGACAAGGATATCAATCCTAAAATCATCAGAAACTGGATCACCTGCATCAGTATGGAAGCAGATTTCATCCCAGTCCCAGCCTTGAAAACCCAGAACAGGGAAACAAAAGCAAGCCAATCCCAACCAAGGTGATAAATCCATGTTCTTTTTAAGTCCCTACATTAATGGAGAGGTTAAGCAGCAGTGGAAACTGAGGCAAAGGTAGCCATAATTGAGCCCCCCCCCCCCACTTTTAAAGTGAGTGGTGCTGTGGGATGTTCTGTATGGCAAATGTGTTGCTAATAAAACACTGATTGGCCAGGCTAGGCAGGAAGTATAGGAGGGACTAACAGAGAGAATAAAAAGAACAGGAAGGCGGAGGGAGTCTCTGCCAGCCGCCGCCAGGACAAGGAGCATGTAAAGATGCCGGTAAGCCACGAGCCACGTGGCAAGGTATAGCTTTATGGAAATGGATTAATTTAAGCTATAAGGACAGTTAGCAAGAAGCCTGCCACGGCCATACAGTTTGTAAGCAATATAAGTCTCTGTGTTTACTTGGTTGGGTCTGAGCGGCTGTGGGACTGGCAGGTGAAAGAGATTTATCCTGACCGTGGGCCAGGCAGGAAAACTCTAGCCACAGAGTGGCTTGCTGGCTGACAGACAGTACCACTCTGGGTGCTCTGTGATATACCAAATACAAAAGCAGACTGGGGTTGCCACACACACACACACACACACACACACACACACACACACACACACATATCTTTCAGTCTAATCCTACACTCCATGCAGCTCAAAGGACATAGCTACCCACCATATTTTGATTTAATGGGTAACTGTAAACAACAGATTTACTTGGTTTGGGCAAAATACAGTTTAGTAGCTTATAATCGAAACTGAATGTAGCAGCCAGCTAGAGCTAACTATGTACAGAAGTTATTCTATAATAATTAGTTTTGTCTGATAATAAACCTCAGCATGTGTGCTTAACTTTGCTAAGGTGCAATTGTGGGATCTTTTATAAGCAACTGTAGCTCCTGCCTTTGACATTTGTATTTTAATCTGTATCATCTATCATTCATTGGTTTAAATGTTTACTTTCTTCATCACTCACTCTGTTTACCCCATTTATTCATTCAGTAAATGTATACTAACTTGGAGGACAGGAGAGGTGGCTCAACGGTTAGGAGCACATGCCGTTCTTGCAAAGGACCTGAGTTCAGTTCCCAGCAAAGTCTGGTGGCTCACAACTGCCTGTAACTCCAGCTCCATGGGATTGGACACCCTCTTCTGGCCTCCACAGGCATTGTACTCACATATACAAACCTGTGCGCACAAAGGCTGGAGCCAGACATGGTAGTACACGCTTTAACCCCAGCACTCAGGAGGCAGAGGCAGTGGACCAAGGAGAGCTGATGCCAGCCTGGTCTACATACCAAGTTCCAGGCATACATAGTGAGGTCCTATCTCAAAAAATAAAACAAAACCTCTTAAAAAATTATCTCTGTGTGTGTGTGTGTGTGTGTGTGTGTGTGTGTGTGTGTCAGAGAGAGGGACAGAGATAGACAGAGCAGGTGTCTTGGAGGTTGGGCCTCTTCCCTCCACTGTGAGCTCAGGAGATCCATCTCAGGTCACCATGTTTGCACAGGAAAGACTTCTACCTGCTCAGTCATTTGCCAGCATGAATTCTCAACTTTCACATACTGTAAGCTCCTGTGGTTCCCTGCAAAAATGTCCCCTGTTCTCTTGAATCCTATACTGTGGTGATATTTTGTTTGTGATGTAATAAATAAAGTGTGCCTGGAGATCAAAATGTAGAGCTAAGCCACTAGTTAGCCGTAGACGCCTGGCAGTGGTGGCATACACCTTTAATCCCAGCACTCAGGAGGCAGAGGCAGGCAGAGCTCTGTGAGTTCAAGGCCACCCTGAGCTATACAATATTAATCCAGTCTAAAAGAGAAAAAAGCCAGGCAGTGGTGGCACACACCTTTGATCCCAGCACTTGGGATCTCACGCCTTTAATCCCAACACTAGAGGAGATGAAGACATGAAATGATACAGCTGGGCAGAGAGAGGAATATAAGGCAGAAGAGACAGGAGCTCAGCCCCTTTCAGGGTGAGGATTCACAGAGGTAAGAAGTCTCTAGTGGCTGTTGCTCTGCTTCTCTCATCCTTCAGCTTTCACCCTGATACCTGACTCTGAGTTTTTATTAAGACCAATTAGAACTTGTGATAAAAGCTTTGTAAAAGCTTGCTATAGTTTGGAAATGAAATGTTCCCCCACAAACTTGGTCCTCAGCAGGTGATGGACCCTGTAAGAGGTGGGGTGGAGTGGGAGGTCTTCAAGTCAGAAGCAAATGCCCTTGGGTGGATTTGTGGGACCTGGTCCTTCCTTTTTTTTTTTCCTCCAGTTTGGCTTCCCAATGATGAAGTGGTTGGTTTTTCTACCATGACAAGCAGTGTCAGACCCAAAGCAAAGGGACCAACTGGGTGTAGACTAAAATCTTTAAAATGTGAAAATAAATCTTAGCACATTGTAAGTCAATTATATTAGATATTTGCTACAATAATGTAACACAGAGCTTCCTTATTCATTTAAAAAAAAAACTACTTCTTTTTCAGATAGGGTGTCATGTAGCCCAGGCTAGCCTAAACTTATAACATTGCCAAGAATGACCTTGAACTCCTGATCCTCTTGCTTCTACGTCCCAAGTACTAGGATATCAGGCATGTACATCACCATACCCAAGTAAAGAGTACTTAGAGCATCATTTTACCCAGATAGTCTTCTGGGCATAGAGCCAGAGCAATGACTAACACAAGCAAAAACCACCCCAGTTGAGCTAGCTTGGGTTTTACTGTTACTGTTGTTTTGTTTACATTTTCCCCAACCTCCCTGCCCCCATGTCCGCAACACCGTCCTCAACAAGAACCCCAGGGTGTGTATCTGACTCCATCTCCAGCTTCTGCATCCTGCTGTCATCCATCCAATATCTGCCACCAAAGGACTTGCAGCTAGCTTGTTGATCTATGCTTCTAACACACGGCACTGGGAAGTAATTCATTTGTGCACACTGCCCTCTAATAACACCAAGTCACAGAAGCAAACGTAGTGCATTTTTATTAAGCTAAGAACATGACTGTGCATTAGCAGAGCTGCTCTCAGCTTAGTGCCTCTTCAGCTAAAAGACCTTGGAAATAGTAAGCCGTCCATTCCTGCTCACATTAGGTGTAACGAAGCTCAACGCTAACCTACTCTAAGTTCCGAGCAGTAAGTTTATGCCATGCCTACTCTACAGGAGCCAGCAGACTGCAGTGAATTCACACATGCCATCCTCAGAATCTGCTTCTCAGGACGCTAACTGCAAGAAAGGGTGGTGGTGGTGGTGGTTGTTATTCATGCACTGGAGCAAACAAGCCAGCTGTCTTTGTTCAAAATAACTGTGGCTCAGAACTGCAAATGGCCTTGACCTCCCCATACACCTCACCTCTGACCCCTCCAAACAGGATGTTTCCAGACTACAGAACCATTTCATTCTGTCATTAAGAGACAAGAACAATTTCCTTTATTCAAACATTATTTTAAAACATAATTTCTGTGCATACTAGTTTGTACAGACATGTCTTTAAATGGGTCAGTGGGGCTGGCAGGGCGGCTCAGCAGGGGAAGCAATTTGCTGACTCCCCCAGGGTGTCCTCCGACCTCCTCACCTATGCATGGCACCAGTGTGCGCGCATGCACAGGCACACACACATAAGGAAGTCACATTAAGAAATGGTTAGATTTTCTAAATAAAATAAAATGTGTAGTAGTCCTTTAAGCTGCGCTTTTACTCCCATGTTCTCCGCCAGTCTCAAGTCTCCCAGCAAGGAGTGCTGGGAGGTAAACACAAAGTCCCCAAGTTTTCACACTTTCAGAGGATGACTACAACATTACGCATGGCTCCCCACCACACTGTGTTCTCATTTTTCCACCGAAATCTTGGGGAAGTTAACTAGAGCCCAACAAGCCAGTGTAAAGTAGGGCCTTTACCTTGGGTGGTGACTGCTGCTGTCTGCTGCTGTTTCCTGAATGCTGCAGTCGTAAAGCCCGGGGAATAAATTCAGGAGCCAGTGGATTCAACACATACGTCTTCTTGAGTTCTAAAGCCTCTAACTGTGCCTTGATCTGTTCAAATGTGATCCCATGTAGGCTATGATTTTCATGACACAGGGCAATAAATCGCTCCCAAAACTTCCTGCAGAAAAGATTCAGAAACTTGGGTTACAAACGTCAGCGAGTGAATAGAAGCAACTAAATATGATTTCAAATTCTGCCCACCTCAAGTCCTTAAGGCTAATATTCATATGCATACGATATAGACAGAATCTTTCTAGCAAATGACAAAACTTCTTAAGTTTGCTACTCAAACTGCAGTCAGTCTAGGAGTATGCTACATATAAAACAGAACCACAAAAAGCTTTGGCCACGCTACTACAGAAATATAAGTTTGTGAGCCATATAGTAAGGTTGTGAGCTGATGGTAGCTCAATTTGTAGAAAAATCTGTACTTCTAGTCTTATACACACACACACACACACACACACACACACACACACACGTATCATGTACTTCTAGTGATACATGCAAATATACACATCTACAAACAGTTATGCTCTGTATAACAACTAGTCAATACCACATATTGCATATATAAAGCAGTGGACAATGTCATGGCTGTCCTAATCTGTGTAAACATCTGCTGTGACAGTCATTTAATAATGATATCACCCAAAATTGCCTTTCTCATCAGTAAGTAACGAATGACTGTATCTATATACTACATATAGAGAGAATTCAGATTTACATGCATATTAGTGTGAACTATAGATTGAAAAGAATTTTGTGTGAGACTAAGGAGATGACTCTGCCAGTAAAATACTTGCTGCATATCATGAAGACTTGAGTTGTGAACTGTAATACCCACACACAAAAGGCTGGGGTGTGGTACCTATACCCTGGGAGGATCTTACTGAGTCCCAGGTTCAGTGAGAGACTCCCTTCTCAAGAAAGTAAGATGGAATGGATGGAAGAACACTTGACCCAACTTTAATTCCTAGCACCCACCTGCACAATGATGGCTTGCAACTTCAGCTCCTGGGGACCTGACTTCTGGCCTCTATAGGCACCCACACACGTAGCACAGACAGACAGACAGACAGACAGACACATAAATAAAAACTAATCTAAAATAATAAGCTGGAGAGTGAGGAAGATACTCTGATGTTGACTTACACAAATTTGCATACATATGCAAACACATGTGCATGCACACGCGCGTGCGCACACACACACACACACACACACTTGCACACATAGACACAACCATACACAACACAAAAGAACCTAGGTATGCTAGATTACATAAAACCAATTCAGTCAGAACATAAACTGGAGCCATGAAGGAAATAATCCACAGGAGGATTCTCAAAAATAATCAGCTACTCATATATTTTTCTCTTAGAGATGCTTGTCATAAACACAACTTATAATATTGACCAAGTGGTAAAAGTTAAATAAATTATGGAAAATATAAGTCACTGTAAAAATTGTAATGTTCACTATTCATTTCCTTATCAAATCTGTAAATATTAGAAAGAAAAAATACATTCAAAACTTATTACAAGCATTAAAAAAAAAGTTGACCCACTCAGTAAGCAGGCTAATGAACTTAAGATACATATCTGAAAAAGAGTTCACCATCCTTCACAGTCAAGGAAATCCAAATTAAAACTGCTTTAAGGGACTGGAGAGATGGCTCAGAGGTTAAGAGCACTGGCTGATCTTCCAGAGGTCCTGAGTTCAATTCCCAGCACCCACACGGTGGCTCACAACCATCTATAATGAGATCCGGTGCCCTTCTTCCAGTACGCAGGCATAACACTATACATAATAAATAAATAAAATCTTTAAAAAAAAAACTGCTTTAAGGCTCCATCTTAGCAGAGTCAGAATGGTCATCACCAAAGGACCAAGTGATAACCAGTGCTGGCGAGGATGTTGGGGGAGGGGGCTATTTGTGGCTGGTGGGAATGCAGACTGCTACAGCCACTACAAAGCTACATGACCCAGCTACAGCACCTAAAAGATACAGCACGAGGCCATGCACATCCCAGATGCATGCACCGCCATGGTTACTGCTGCACTTTTCACAACAGTTAGGAAATGGAACCAGCCTAGATCCCCAACAGATAAATGGAATGCATACATACAGGCATATATACTTCAGCCATAAGGAAAGCCAAAATCCTATTTGCAAAAAAACAGATGGAATGGGAGATCACTGTGGGAGGCAAAACATGCCAAACCCAAAAAGACAAATATCCTGTTTTCTCTCATATGGAGAATCTAGATTTAGGAGTGAGTGTGTGCGCGTGGGGTGGTCATCAAAGTAGAAAGGAGACCATGAGACCAAAGATCTTGAGGGAGAGGAGGCTAAAAAGAGTTCATGTGACGTGGAGGCAGAAGGTGGGCTGTTGGGAGCATGGGTACCAGCAAGAGCGGCTGATGGAGGATGGGTGAAGACAGGGAAAGTGGGTGAGGAAGGACAAAGTTCTAACCCAGTGGTTCCCAACCTGTGGGCCACAACCCCTTCTGGGTTGGAATGACTTTTTACAGGGGTTGCATATCAGATATCCTGTATATCAGACATTTATATTATGACTCATAACAGCACCAAAATTACAGTTATCAAGTAGCAACGAAAATAATTTTATGGTTGGGGGTCACCTCAACATGAGGAACTGTTACTAAAAGGTCACAGCATTAGGTAGATTAAGAACCATTGTACTGACACAAATATATTATATATATTATATATACACAAAATACCATGAGACCCATGACTTTGTAGGCTAACTTAAAAAAGAAAAGAAAAATATACAAAATTACAAAACATTTCTGGGTGCTAAACATCAAACAAACAATTTATGACATACAAAACAAAAACAAAAAACCGCACTGACCACAGCTGTATGCTATTAAAGGTTTGGGAACAAATCTCCAAATACAAAATAAATATTACAAAAGGCAACATAAAGTTTAAGTGTTTGGCTATCATTATAAAATGAATACCTATGAGGTTAGAATAATAGCTTACGCCACTGAAGACATGTGAGGCACCTTCTTCTCTAGTTAGCATCCCAGTGTCCAGATGGACAGTAGGTAATCAAGGAGGCTTCAAAGCCATTAAGGAAAAGGTTGTGATAGAAAGTTAAGGCATGAGTGGGTATGGGGGACTGACAAATCTTAACATGCACTTAATTCTGAACTGTGTTTCTTTACGGTTGCATTTTACCATCTTCTTTGTGGGCATGTGTATGTAAGTACAGGTGCACGTAGCTGTGTGTATGCGGAGGTCAGAAGACAACTCCCATTGGTTAGTTCTCTATCATGAGTTCTGATGGTCAAAGTAAGGTTGTCAAGCTTGTACACCAAATCCTTTTACTTGCTAAGCACCTCGCTGGGCCTTTAGTCTTATTCTTCAAAGATGAATTTAAGAGATAGGTTTAGAAAAAAAATTCCTAAATATAAAGAAAAGGGAAAGTAAAACATCCACACTTGGGTATTTCTGAGCATGGCATAAGACTAGGAAGATGATCATTTGGTTTCAGGAACTGTGTGCTGCTAAGAAATGCACACTGAAAAGATATCCTTTGTTTTTGTTTTAAGAACTAAACGTGTGATGGTTTGAATACAGACAGCCCCCATTGGCTCATATATTCGAATACTTGATAGCCCAGTTGGTAGAACTGTTTGGAAAGAATTAGGAGGTGTGCCAATGGGAATGGGTTTTAAGGTTTCAAAGGCCCATCCCATTCCCAGTTAGCTCTTTCTGCCTCCTGCTGTGAATCAAGATGTAAGTTCTCCCATACCGCTCCAGCGCCATGCTTGCCTACAGCCAGGTTCCCCACCATGACCGTCATGGACTCCATCCCTCTGGAGCTGTAAACCCCAAATTAATGCTTTATTTTATAAGTTGTCTTGGTCATGGTGACTTAGCACAGCAATAGAAAAGTAACTAACACAGAAAGAATCCTCCTAAATGAACCAAGTTTGTGTGTGTACACGCGTGCGTGTGGTGTGTAGTGTGTTTGCATGCTTAAGTCCCTGAATGTATATGGAGGTCAGAGAAGGACTCTGGATGACCTGCTCTATTACTCTCCACCTAAGAAATAAAAATATAATGATAGAAGAAAATCTAAGTAAGGATTATCTCTAATACAGTAGTCATGATCTCAAACTCTATAGATCTTCTACAATATTCAAGTATCAACACAGCTCTGCTATCCGATATACAAAAGAAAAAAATTCAGGTCTGATGATAAAGCATTAATTTCATAGCCTGGCATCTTAATTTGTGTTGGACTTTAAGACAAAATACAAGGAATTTACTTATTTTACACAGGCTCTCACTTCCTAATCCTAGCTAACCTGTATAGATCAGTTTTGCCTGGGACTCAGAGATCTGAGTACTGGGATTAAAGGTGTGAACAACGACATCCATCTCAAGATTTGTGTGTGTGTGTGTGAATGCCACATGTGTGCAAGTGCCCAGAGAGGCCAGAATAGGGTGGTGGATCCCCTGGAGCTGAAGTTACAGAAAGTTGTGGGCTTCCTGGCATGAGTGCTGGGAACTGTACTCTGGTCCTCTAGAAGAGAAGCAAGCACTCTTGACCACTGAGTCATCTCCCTAGTCCCAATGGATTCTTTTTTTCTATCTGGCTTAATTTGTAATATCAAGTCCACTTTACATAGTTTTCACTTCCACTTTAGATAGTGGGATGTTCTTAGGATATGCTGTTTTAAGATAATGTTATTAGTTTGTAGGTGTGGGTGTTTTGATCTGTCCATCACCTTTGTGCCTGGTGCCCATGGAAGCCAGAAGAGGGCATCAGGTCCCCTGGGACTGGAGTTACAGATAGCTGTGGGCTGCCACATGGGTGCTGGGAATCAAACTCAGGTCCTCTAGAAGAGCAGCAGGCTTTTAACCAATGAGCCATCTCTCCAGCCCCTTAAGCTATTTCACATTCCATCCTCATATTGACCTCAGCTACTGACCAGGATCTGCAACAACACTGAATTAAGCAGAAATGTGAAAGAACCTCACATTTCATGGGAAATGGCTCATTAACCCCAGCGATCAGAATCAAATACCCTTTCAGATATAGGGTGTTTTTTATCTTTTGGGTGGTTTTTTTTTGGGGGGGGGGGATCTTTTTGCTATTGCTGCTGCTGTTGTTTGAGACAGTGTCTTATTCGATAGCCCAAGCTGGCCTGGAACTCACAAAAATCTTACTGCCTCAAGCTCCCAATTGCTGGGATTACAGGTAGCAGCCGCCACACCTGGCTTAAAGGACACCATTTCAGAAGCATTCTACACACTTACTATAAATAAATTGAATTTTGGGCTGGAGAGATGGCTCAGTAGTTAAAAGCACTGGCTGTTCTTCCAAAGGACCCAGGTTCAATTCCCAGCACTCACATGGCAGCTCACAACTGTCTGCACCTCCTGTTCCAGGAGATCTGACACCCTTATACAAACATACATGCAGGCAAAAGCCCCAGTGTACAATAAATAAATAAATCTCTAGATAGATAGATAGATAGATAGATAGATAGATAGATAGATAGATAGATAGATAAATCGATCAAGTTTCAAAAGATGGGATTTGTATTCTAGACTTGACTTATCTTCTTGCTGTCCCATGGACAGAGCCAAAGGCCCAGGTTCTATCCCAACAGCTGCAATGGGCAGTGACATCTGGCATGTGTCCCTTTGCACTGGCTCCCTCATGTACAGCACAGAGTAAACAGTGTCCTTACCATTCCTTATTATGTTTCTCCTTAAGTTCTTACTTCTAAACTTTCAGAGAAAAACAGGGAACAGGGGTGCTGGAGTCACCCAGGGCCTCATGCAGCTTAGGTAAATAAGTATGTACTATATCCTACAAAGTAAGTCCTGAGTTTTTAGCAGGGAACACATTCTATGACATATATGTGGAAGCCAGAGGACAACTTTGTGACATTAGTTCTCTAGGTTTATGTGGCAAAGGCCTTTACCTATTGAGCCATCTTACCTATTCTCAAAATTCTTAGGTTTTGTTTTGTTTTGTTTTCTAGACAGAGTTTCTCTGTGTAGTTTTGAAGCCTGTCCTGGATCTCACTCTATAGACCAGGCTGGCCTTGAACTCACAGAGATCCACCTGCCTCTGCCTCCTGAGTGCTGAGGTTAAAGGCATGTGCCACCGCTGCCCAGGCAAAATTCTTACTTTTAGAGATAAAAAAATTTTGGGTTCTTTTCTCCATGAAAGCCGTTTTACACTTTTGACTGTGTGTGTATGAGTGTGTGCCATGGCATGTGAATGGAGGTCAGAGGATAACTTGTGGGGTCAGTTATCTCCTTCTGAAATGATGGCTCTCAGGTCATCAGGCTTGGCATCAGGTGCCTTCACCCACTGAACCATTTCAACAGCCCCATGAAGTCTCCTCCAAGGACCACTCACACTGGCATCATAAGGAATTTCTAGCACATGAAGTGGAAGGGCAGCTGAGAATTTCAACTGTACTCAGGGATGAGAATTCACCACTGTAGGGAGAGTAAATGGCAATCTCTTACTATGCTGACCATTTTTTTTTTAAAAGAAATGTTGACTAGAAAGGCACTTATGTCTATACACTGTTAACATAATTTCATGTATCTGAGAAGACATTATGCTACTTTTCGTTTTGTATGTGAGAGAGTGCATGTATGTGGACGTAAGTGTGCACAGGGATGGAGGTCAGAGGTCAACTTCAGGAGCAGCCAGGCTTGTGTTGCTGTTGTTTAAGATAGGGTCTCTCATCAGCCCAGCACCTGGATTTATTGGGGGGGGGGGTACTTTGGATTTTGTGTTAGCTTTGTTTCTAGAATCACTGGTAAAACACTGAAAAGTCATGTGAAAATACACACACACACACCAATTAAGTATTCCCTTGATGTCCCTGGGTCATATTCTACACGTGTATTAAATATGTTTCTATTTAGCAAGTTAATGAAATGTGTTAATGTTGAAATTCAGTTGTTAAGAAAGAATTCCTCCAAGGCTATGATGTAGAACAATGTCTGTCATGCACAATCATCCTTCCTGGGAAAGGGGGGTCTCTGAGAAGGGCCTGAGTTTTGAAGTCACTCTGACAACTGTTCTCAGGAACCATGTAACAGATGAGGCCTTGAGCAGTTTTATTTAAACTCACTGGCCGGGTGGCGGTGGTGTATGCCTTAATCCCAGCACTCGGGAGGCAGAGCCTACAGATCTCTGAGTTCGAGGTCAGTGTGGTCTACAGAGCGAGATCCAGGACTACACAGAGAAACCCTGTCTGGGGAGGGGGGGTGTCACTGCACCAGGCTGCCCATCTAAGATGAAAATAAAACAGCCTGCCGTCCAGTTCCTGGTCTGACTAAATGGAGCAAGGCGTGCCACGGACACAAGGCAGCACCTGGCAGGCAGAGATGGTGGTCAAGAGTGGCTGCTGGATTAATATTTGCTGCGGGCGAGGAAGAAGTTCACTGCATCTACTTCAGATTAATAGACAAATTCTGTTCAAAACAACAACAACAACAAGAACAGATTAAGCTGGTGTAACACACAGGAGTTATTTCTTGAAACCCCAGTAACACCTGAGAATAGCATGTTACTTTCTGATAAACAGCACACAAAGTGAGAGTCCAACTACAAAGAACTCACTCCTCCCTTCTGACAGGACCAGGGAGTCACATCACATCCCCTGGACTTGGCCTGTATTGTTAAATGTATTAGTTGGTTGGCAAAATTATTATTATTGATTTTATTACTACCAACTCTTGAGCTGGAACCATGAGTTCAACTATCCGAATGAAAGATGCAATCAACAATCTCACCGTGTAATCTCTCCCTCTCTTGAACAGTTTATTACTTCCCTGCAAACACTTGGCTTAGCACATGAATTATTTGCAGTCCTCGGTAACCGAGATTCAGTTCGAAATCAGTTATCTGTAGACCCAGCCTAACGTTGAAAATTAGCTCTGCACTTGACAGCAGGCCCCAGGAAGAATTCTTCACCCATCTGCTTGGAGAAAGTGACAATTCATGTCAGAGATAGACTAAAAATGCTAATCCTGTGCCGTCCAGTGTAGTCTGTCCACAGAAGATGTAGTGGCTTCTTCAACAACATTCAGGCTGCTAAGTACATAGAATTACTTGCTAGGAGAGCGCACAGTAACATGGCTCCACACGACTCAGGCCATTCATCCTCCTGAGAGTACAGAGCTGTCTGCATACACATTCTCCCATTTTATATTATCTAATCATAAACATTAGACACAAACACAAACGGCAAAACACTACCACATTCTAATATTCTAACCAACACACTTTGGATAGACAGTTGAGACACTAAAGCAAACTTCTCAGGATGGAGTAAGATCAGGAGACTCGTTAGTACCCTTGGCCCTGACTAGTAAGAGGGCTCAGGCAGCGAAAGTGCTGACTGTGCCCACGATGGTCTGAGTGTAACCTCTGGAGCTCAGGTGAAGGTGGAGGAGACCCAATTACACAGTTACTTGTGGACATCTACATAGTGCTATAGTGTTAATGCCCACACATACATCATGCATAGGCGTGCGCGCATAAACACACACACATACATACACACACACATTACACGGTGAGATTGTTGATTGCATCTTTCATTCGGATAGTTGAAATCATGGTTCCAGCTCAAGAGTTGGTAGTAATAAAATCAATAATAATAATTTTGCCAACCAACTAATACATTTAACAATACAGGCCAAGTCCAGGGGATGTGATGTGACTCCCTGGTCCTGTCAGAAGGGAGGAGTGAGTTCTTTGTAGTTGGACTCTCACTTTGTGTGCTGTTTATCAGAAACACACACACACACACACACACACACACACACACACACACACACACACACACAGAGAGAGAGTTCTGTAACCTAGAATACATTCCTTTCCCCAGATTTTGTCATTAGTGATTATAAACACATGGCAGTAATTTTTCAGCTATAAAGCTGATATCATGTGACCACACAACTGCTCCTAGGTGAGCTATGAAACCTATGAGCTTTACTTTTCTAAAGAAAACGCTGTTCCTCCTAACGTTAGAAGCAGAGTCTTTTGTTAACAGCTTTCCCTTGGAGAAGGTACTGCTAACTGGGTGCTGCACAGACAGACAGCTCAGTGTGGAGGCCAAGCCTATAGTCCCAGTGCTGAGGAGGAGTACGGAGAGGAGGACAGAGGAGGAGCGGGCAGGCAGGCTCCTAGCCAGCCAGACCAGCAGACTGGTGAGCTCCGGGTTCAGTGAGAGAGCCTATTTCAAAACCATAAGGTCCAGGGCTCCAGTCACAGCTCAGTGGTTAAGAACACTTGCTGGCTGGAGGTGGTGGTGCACACCTTTAATCCAAGTACTCAGGAGGCAGAGGCAGGCAGATCTCTGTAAGTTCAAGGCCAGCCTGGTCTACAGAATGAGTTCAAGGACAGCCAGGGCTACACCATGAAACCCTGTCTGGAAAAAAAAAAACACTAAAACAAACAAACAAACAAACTAAAAAACAAAACAACAACAAAAAACACTTGCTGTTCTCCAGAGGACCTGAGCTTGGTTCCCAGCACCCATGTCAGGTGACTCATAACTACCTGTAACTCTAGACACCTGCCCTCATGTGCACATATCCATACACAAATATACACACACACATAATTTAAAATAAAATAAAAATTAATTATACAACAAAATAGGATGCAGATTGATTCTAACATCAAAAATGAAATGACTGCCAGGGCATCTTAGGGATTGTCTGACTTCTTTTTACCATTCTGAACTTATATGGCAGGTTCTGTCACACTTATAATATGCAATCAGTCCCTAGCATATTTCTCTCTTTTTCATAACAAAATATTGTAAATTTCTTTCAAAAATACATTCTTATTTACTGGCTAAGACTACAATTGTCCAGAGAAATTTCTAGGTGGTAGTTCAGCTATATTTTAGTAGAACCGTTGCTCTTAACTACCCAAAAAGCAAGCTATGATCACTTTCTCTTACTCCCTTAATTTTAAGGTATTTTAATTTTAACCAGACATAAAAACTCTTTACATTAAGAAGCCCCGCAAAGGACATGGTGGCACATGCCTTTAATCCCAGCACTCAAGAAGCAGAGGCACATGGATCTCTTGAGTTCGAGGCCAGCCTGGTCTACAGAGCAAGATCCAGAACAGTCAGGGCTACACAGAGAAACCCTGTCTCAAAACAAAGGAACAAACAAACAAACAGACAGAAGCCTTAAAAGAAAATGACTACAAAATTCATCAAAACTTGGAACTAAGTTTTATTAGACCATATTATATACATGTATGAAACTGTTAGAAATAAATTTAATAATAAAATTCAGTTTTTAAGGAATTAAAACAACAGTGAAGCAAGGGGAGGGGAAAGCAGTAGACAGTATAAAATTTAAACTTGACTGAAGATACACACACATGCCCCACCTCGGGGCTCTGGCACCAGCTGGCCCTTCTTCCTAGAATTCAGCTGCAGGGACACATAGCTCACCCTGGTGGCACTTCCAAATCACTTGAGTCACCTTGCTGGGGAGGCTCCTCTGACCACACCCTCTCTGGTCCCAAACCACTTCATCTCATCTGTCACCCCAAAAAGCTCCTCATGCTCTCGGTTTGTTTTTGGTATTAATTTATTTAGTAAATACTATGCAATGTTCTTATTTAGTCTGTCAGTCTTCCCTTCCTAACACAGAGACAGATGTCTATGTGTTTTGCTCACTGACCATCTCCAGGCTAGAGGAGTGCAGAGAACACAGACACACTTGGGGGGTATCTGCTGGCTACTGACTGATTATATTGCTATGTATGTACCATGAACAGCCACTAACCAACAGAGCTCTCACTAATACTGGATGTCAGGTAACATTAACAGTAAGCCTGATTTTAACTCACCTTGAAGTTATACAGATAAATACATGCATAAGGATGTAAATTACTCCATATTTCCCATTTAGAATCTCTCTCAGTCAGTTCAGTAACACAGACTTACCTACACCTTCCAATAGAGCACAGAGCTACGGGGTCTCCCACCACAGCAACCAGGGACTGTGCTCTTGTGATGGCAGTATTGAGAAGTTTGTAGTTAGACAAAAAACCATAATCCAAGTCCTCAGTGGAGTCTTCCAGAAGTTGCTCTTTCTTTTTAATCGGTGTCTGCTTATGCTTGCAAGTGTGGCGTGTACGTACTGTGCTAAGAAACAGAACTCTGAATTGCTTTCCTACAAAAAAGAAGTTGAAAACAAGGCGAGATCATCACTCTGAATCACTGATAGAATAAACCTTGCATCTTTAAAATCATAACTGTTAAACCACAGGTACTGGTAAGACATGAGAAATCCCAACGTTATGTACAGCTGTTAAGAAGTGCACAGCTGTTGCCGGGCGTTGGTGGTGCACGCCTTTAATCCCAGCACTCGGGAGGCAGAGGCAGGTGGATCTCTTGTGAGTTCGAGGCCAGCCTGGTCTACAGATCCAGGAAAGGCGCAAAGCTACACAGAGAAACCCTGTCTCGAAAAACCAAAAAAAAAAAAAAAAAAAAAAAAAGAAGTGCACAGCTGTTCTGGAAAACTGTGGCGGGTCCTCCAAAATGAAACTGAGTGACCATCTGATCCAGCAAGTCCACTTCAGAAAAAACCCACCAAACTGGAAGCAAGGTCTCCAGGAAGACTTGCCACCCACGCTCAATGAAGCCTTGCTCATGACACTAAAAAGTATGACCCAGTCAGTGTCCACAGACACACCAGTGTCATTACATACAATGAGTTACTTAGCTGACGCATGCTACAACATGAATGAACCTCAGACACTGCTACTTGAACAAAACCTAGTCACAAAAGGACAGGTATAATTGGAGGGAAAAAGCCCTAAACTGGACAGCTCTGAGATCTGAAACATGTCTGACCCCAAGCACTTTGGGTAAGAGCTACTCAAGCTGTACTATCTGAATCTTATAAGGGGGCCCTAAAGCAGTGAAATTCACAGAGAGAAGGAAAAATACAATAGTGTTAGGCAAGGACTGGAGAAGAAGAATGGGAGGTATTAGTTAATGAGTACAGAGTCACAGTTTAGAAGATGGGCAGTCCTAGTGATGGATGGGTGGTAGCGACGGCTGTGGTGATGTACCACAAAAATGAATGCACCGCTTGCCACTGAACACTGAACTTGCCATTGAGCATTTGAAAAATGCTCAAAATGTTAAGTTTTGTTATGGACATTTTACCACACCCAAAAAAAAAAAGTTATTATGATATTGTTTTGCATTTGAAAAAAGATCTTGCGTTGGGCAGCGGTGGCACACGCCTTTAATCCCAGCACTCACTCAGGAGGCAGAGGCAGGCGGATCTCAGTGAGTTTGAGACCAGCCTGGGCTACAGAGTGAGATCCAGGACAGGCACCAAAACCACATAGAGAAACCCTGTCTCAAAATAAAACAAAACAAAACAAAAAAAAGGATCTTGCTAAATTGTCAAGATTGGCCCTAAATCTGCTATGTGGTCCAGGCTGCCCTAAAACTCCTGGTGATCCTCCTGTCTCAGCCTTCTGAATGTTCAGATCACAGGTATGTACCACCATGCCTAGCTTGATTTTTTTTTTCCTAATCATTATTGCTGGAACCAATCTTTGAGATTATCTAGCCCAACATCCACCCTACACAAGAAGTCTTTTTCTGGAAGCAGGACTATTTAATCTCCTGCTAGACAAAGCAGCCACGGCTGATTTCAAAAAGAAGCCTGATGGAGTCTGGGTTTGTAGCATTTGTTCCTTAGGAATCTAACATCCCTCATTGTAAGGCAAAGATCCAAACATCTGACAACAGCGTTAATATCAGTCTTTAGTTTTCTCTTCTCTACCCCACATCTTCATCTGCTCCTCACCCATGTGGGTACAGAACAGAGCATCTACATTTACTTTGCAAGCATTTGTGTTCATTTCTAAAATACCCAATTGAGTGTGACATAGATGCAGGGAGAAGGGAGCCTCTTGCTTCCCATGATCTAGACACTGGAATACTCTTCCTGTTGCATCATGGACCTAACACCCCTGGGCTTTTTCTAGTGTTCACATCATCACTCTACTTCATATATTTAAAGGCACAAAGTTTCTAATGACTCATTTTATGAACAATGAAACAAGTTTGCTGGTAACTAGTCATTTAAGGAAGTCTACAGATAGAATATTTCAAATTAGTCCCCAAATACAGTACAACAGCATGTATTATGTTGTATATTGTTATCTCATAGATATCATAGCATTACTATGGTGATAGAAAATTTTAATTTGTTTTTATTATCTTTATTTGGTATTGCAGTTTTAATAAACATGCAAATTCAGCATTAAAGAGCTTAACAGGAAATGAATATATCATTGCTGGCCAAAAAAAGTAAGGAGATTTCTTTTTTTCTTTTCTTTCTTTCTTTATATTACATTTCTTAAAGATCTAAGATTGTTTGAGAGAATTACAAATCCAATCTGGACACACTTTAGGCCATTTGAATAATTTGGTTCATTCCAGTTAACACTTACCTTGAACATTCAGCACCCTTTCTACATTCACATCAGAGAGTCTCTTTTTCCGAAGTTCAGCACGGATCCTAAAGACCTGGTCAGCATATGGAGTCACCACACCAATACTGCCATCATCTAACTTCCCCCAGGCAACTGGCCACTTCCTTCTTAGCTCTTCTACACGCTCCACCACTTCAAACACCTTCAAACAAACAGACTTTTTTAAATTAGCACTGGT
>CABHPQ010172461.1:0-24366 GCA_902168405.1 Peromyscus aztecus
TCTGGAAAGAAGCCCCAGGAACAGAACTCAGAGAACTCCAAGGATCCATGCCTCTGTTCTTACCACCTGCAGACAGTTCCGACGCTGTCAGGATTGTGTGAAGTCTCCATCAGAGGGGCAGGTTCCTGCTCTGGCTGGCAGCTGGCTACAGCTTCCTTCTTTTCCTGGCATGAGATTGCAGGGTCATCCAGGTTTTGTTTTTTGTTTTTTTGTTTTTTTGTTTTTTGTTTTTGGACAGGGTGGGGGTGGGGTGTCTGTTTTCATATTCAGACAGCCAAAAGGTGGGGCATATGGTGCCTCAGAATCTTTTCATTCCTGCTGAGTGTTTACAATTCTCCACTCTTGTTTTTATGCCTCAGTCTTGGGGTGAGCTTTGTCTGTGTTTGGAAAAAAAATAAAACCAAAACAACAACAACAAAAACAAAACCCACAAACAGAATACAAGTGGGAGATGAGATCAGAATGCATTCAGTTAGTGTCAGACAACCACACATTAACAACCATACCATGAGCCGGGCGGCGGTGGCGCACGCCTTTAATCCCAGCACTCGGGAGGCAGAGCCAGGCGGATCTCTGTGAGTTCGAGGCCAGCCTGGGCTACAGAGGGAGTTCCAGGACAGGCACCAAAGCTACACAGAGAAACTCTGTCTGAAAAACCAGGAAAACAAAACAAAACCAAAAACAAACAAAAAACCCAAAACCATACCACGGGCTAGGGAGCCAACCTAGCAGTTAAGAGCACTGACTGCTCTTGCAGAGGACCCAGGTTCAATTTCCAGCACCCACATGGTGACTCACAATCACCTGTAACTCCAGTTCCAGGGGATCCAATGCCCTCTTCTGGCCTCTGTGGGTACTGTGGTATACACACACACACATACACACACACACACACACACACATATGTGCAGGCAAACACTCACACACATAAAATAAAAATAAATAAAATCTTAAAATAAAGAATAATATCTCCATAACCTCTTGGCTTTAGTTTTGGAAAGGCTGGCATAATTGACTCCATTTTTGTTGTTGGCTTTGAGACAGGCTTGTGTGGTCAGCCATGGCACCCTATTCTTTGACAACACTGTGGTCTCTGTCTCTCTTCAGCTCAGAAAACTTTCATGTTCTGAGCATGGAAGGGAAAGAGACTGGTGTAAGGGCTCCTCCCATCACAGAATTATCCCAGGATTTATGTGCCAAGGTGGTGACCACATGTGCCATAATGATATTGGCAGCAAGTCTGTCCGCCAGGAGAGGCTTGAGGGTGAGAACTTCACCCCGAAGCATCAGGTCCTGGTGTTCTGTCTTCAGCAAATGCCTGACCAAGCACAAACCGCTCTCAGCCTTTCCCTTTGTCCGGGTGTGAACTTGACTGTCATGGTAGCCCTTTGGCCTCTGGTGCTGGCCACTCTGAGCTTCACTTTTGATTGTGTGAGTTCCCAGGTGCCCTTGCTGCTCTGTATGAGCGACCCAGTGGATTGCTGTTATGACGCTCACAATGCCTGCCACAGTGACAAAGCCATTGAGAGCCCAGGAGTGGCAGGTGGCTGCTGCAGTCTGCTGGAGACCCAGAAACCTCCACGGTTTGCCTCCCTGTTCGGAATTACAAGGGAATGAGGAGCATGACCCTGTGTACTTACTAACTTGTGTGCAACTTTCCTACAAAAGTAAATTAATACTTTGGGTGCCGTGATGGCTTCAAAGAACTCACTGGGAACAATGAGAAACAAGAGAGAACACATATTTATTGACGCAGATGGCGTCCCACTTCTTGACTTGGCATGGCCGGCCTTGACTCTGTGGCTGTGGCTTGAGCAAGTATGGAAGAAGTTACCTCATTCCTTCAACACTGGCTCCCTAACCTGTTCCCCAACCACACGCCCGCCCAGGTTGGTATTTGGCTCTCCCTGACTTCCCATTGGCCCTGCGCTCATACCTGGCTGCCAACTGGCTCCTTCCGGTTTTCTGTTTCTTGTTCACAGTGCTCTGACCACAAGGAGCTCTTTCCTCCTTCCCACACAGTACTCCAAACCTCAGGACCTCGGTCCTTGATTTCTCTTTCGCTGGAATGCTACCTTCAGATTGTCTTACATTTCGTTCCTTCTTGCCTTTGAGGTCTCAATTCAAATGTCACACCTTTTCTGTCTATTCAGTGTTTGCCCTGTCCTCCCCCTCCCCATCTCCTCTCCCTCCTCCCCTTCTTCCCCCTGAGTCAGGGTCTTTGCTTTGCTGATCAGGCCAGCTTCAAACTCATAATCCTTTTTCCTCTGACCCCTGAGCACCAGGATTACAAGCTTGCTCCGCCATGCTTGGCAGCACATGCCATTTCTTAAAATTCCCTTGTTCCTCTACAGACCTAGACCCACGCCTCCTGCACAGCAGTTGCTGGAAAAAGTTCTGCAGAACAAAGAGAAATGAGCTGGTAAGCAAGATTTTTGCTTGTAGATATATTTCAAAAAAATTGATTTTGTATCATATCTCAAAATATTTATCCTCATATACTATAAAACTATAAATTACCTTAACACATGGGGAGTTAATTTACTCTCACAGGAGTGGATAAATTCACTATTTCAGGAATGGATGAGTGATGAATAAAGAGTTAATGATCTCAGGGAATGTTCCATTTTTATCCTGAGGCATCTTGTGCGTTCTGGCACAATGTGGGGTGCACAGGCCCCAGAGAACACAGTCTCGTGGGTCTGCGGGGAACACGACGCTCTATCAGCCTCTCTCCTCCTTATGGGGAAGACAGAAGGAACTTAGAGACACAGAGTGTCCTCAGAGCCCAGAGAAGCGAGGCTTCAAGCTGCTCTGTGCTCAGGGGTTCACAGTTCATCTCTTGGCTCAGATGGCTCACATTTGGGCATCTGGATCATCGACCTCACCAACCCAGGCTCCCCTGCGCAGGGGGAGCGGAGGTCCTGTCCTGAAGGAGCGTTCCTGACTCAGTCCCTCCTTCTCTTCTTGGAGGAACAAGTCTGAAGGCAGCCTCCCAGTAGTTTTTGCCTGTTATTGATCTTGGGGTCACACAGCTTGAGGCCCAAAATATTTTCCATCACACATCCTCAATAAACCAATTAAAAGAGCCAAATCAATAGTAGAAACCAGAAAAAGTGGTGGTCATGTTGGGAAGAGGGACAAAGAGATCCAGTGAATGCCTCAAGTCTGTCTTCAGGGTCAAAGTTTCACTACAGGGTCAAGGACATGCACAAGGAAGCAGTCCTGGTCCCTCCCACCCCTCTGCCCCCTCTGGGCTTCAATCCCATGCTGTAAGTGGCCTGAAAAGCTGTTAGACCCCTGTGAAATCTCTCCTTTTCCTTCTCCCAGCATGAGATTCCCAGGGGGCGGGAATTCCCTGTTTCTTTGGTGTCCATCAGATTAGGAGACACAAGTTTGAGATGTCTTCATTTCTGCCAAGCCAGGTCAGTTTCATGCTGCGGCATGTCTAACCCTGAACTAGCAACGCAGTGTGTGACTCACTTTCAAGAGCATCACAAGGCTGATGCCCGCCTTCAACCTAGCGACTTTGGGCTGCACCTCCCCACCTCTGTGCCCTCAGGAACTCAGAGCACAGCAAGAAAGCATCAGACAGAGACGAAACAAGAAAAAGACCACAGCTGCATCAGTCAACCAGCAACGCCCTTCCCCCGCCAGTCGGGCAATGCCCACCTTTTTCACACTACAGCTTCCCGCTTATAGGTTTTCGAGTCTCTCTGGAAGAAAACTCCGGAATTCTTTCATCTATGTGGTCCCCATGCTGCAATTGTCCCCAGGGACTCTGTGAGCAGGGACACAGATGGCCTTTGTTCTGGGAAGGTTTTCACAGATGGCTGCATTGCAAACACACTGGAGATAAAAACAGGCATTTCTCTCTAGGAAGCAAGGCACATTTGTGTATTGACCAGTATAATCTCCCCAGCACAAAAGTCGGGTGTTTCCAAGTGACGAGCTTCCTCAGCCACGGCAGGGATCCACGGTGTGCACAGCCCCCAGGAACTCGGTGAAGGGTCAAAGGGACCTGATGAGAAAGTGACAGTCAAGCTTTTTTCCTGTGCTGTGGTATCTTCTGAGGTCCATGAAGCCACGACAAGTTGATTTGTTAGTTGAGAAAGCAGTGTAAAAATACTTTCTGGGGTTGGAGAGAGGGCTCAGCTTTTAAGAGCATGCACTGCTCGTGCAGAGGACCTAAGTTCAGTTCCCAGCACCTTTGCCAGATCGATCACTCACAACCACTTGTAACTCCAGCTCCAGGGGATATGGCGCCCTCTTGTGTCCTCTGCAGGTACCGCACTCAACTATACTCTTGCCACACATGCAACTTAAACAAACAAACAAATCTTAAAAAATGTATCTTAGACCCTTCATATTTCTTGACACTTCCCTGGTCTTTATCTGCTCTTGTTTGAGGGTGTCCCCCCAAAATTCAAAATTCAGAAAAACCTTAATTCCTCGGTGCTGGAAGGTGAGGCTAGTTAGAGATGGGTGGGGCCTTCATGGATGGATTAGTGCCTTTCTTACTGAGAGCTGGCACACACACAGGGCTGGATCAGTCCCTCTGAGAGGAGGTGGTTACAAAGCATGGTCCCTCACGCTTTGCCTCCCAGGCACATAGCCACGTGTCTTGTGCTTTCTGCCAGGAGTCAAAGCAGCCTGAGGGTCTCCCCAGGTACTTGTATTCCATCTTGGTCGTCCCACCTTCTAGGACTGTGGGTCCAAATCACCCTTTTAATAAAAAACAAACTACCCAGTTTCAGGTATTCTGGTCCAGCGACAGAAAAGAGGTGTATGGTCAGAGTGCACTGTACATCCATCTGGGAAAATTTCCAGTAAACATGTCTCAGCTCTTCTAATCAGCCAGTGTGCAGCATCCTAGTTTATATAAATAGGCATCTGGTTAGTGCCCCTGACATCCTGCTGGAAGGTCATCTTTTGGGTGGCTTGCTACTGGGGATGTGCCTCTGTTACGTTCTTCTGGGTCACCACTGAATGTTGATCGCACAGTAGTGGTGGGTCTCCCCACTCACGGGAGTTTTCACATGTGGCCTTCATGTCCAACCCTCGTGAGCAGGAACTACTATGCAGGATGGCATGAGGAGCCATGCAGAGAGGCAGACAGGAATGAATGCATTGGAGCTGTGGTGCATGAGGAGCCGTGCAGAGAGGCAGATAGCAATGAATGCACTGGAGCCGTGGAGCTGTGTTGCATGAGGCAATGAGGCTGATTCTTCATGCATGGCGGAGAAGGCATGAACCAGCCCAAGAGACAGAAGCGTGTTGCAGCCAGCAAAGCTGAAAGGAGCTGGTGATCCGAAGAGCATTTTGACATCAGACATGGAGATGCAGAGTTTGCCCAGCTGGTTTTTGGCCTTGCTTTGGTCCAGTGTTTCCTCACTGTGCTCCCTTCCCTATGTTTTGGAATGCTAATGTATGTCCTGTGCCATTATACATTGGAAGTATGTGATCTGCTTTTTGATTTTGATTTTACAGGGGGATTATAGTTAAGAGATTGCCACGTGTTTCAGAAGAGACTTTGGACTTTGGAACAAGTTTGAGACTGTGATAGACCATGGGGACTTTTGAAGTTGGACTGAATGTATTTTTTGCATTATGATACGGCTATAAGCCTTTGGAGGCTGTGGAGTAGAATGTGGTGGTTTGAAAGAAAATGGCCCCCAAGGAGAGTGGCACTGTTATGTGGCCTTGTCGGAGGAAATGTGCCACTGGTGGCTTTGAGGTCTCTTGTGTTCAAGCTTCCCTCAGTGTGACAGTCAACTTCCTGTTGCCTGCAAGATGTAGCACCCTCAGCTCCAGCACCATGTCTGCCTGCACACTGCCATGCTCCCCGTCATGATGATAATGGACTGAACCTCTGAAACTGTAAATGAGCCACCCCAAATTAAATGTTTTCTTTATAGGAGTTGCTGTGGTCATGGTGTCTCTTCACAGCAATAGTAACACTAAGACAGTCCTGTAACAGGAATCTTAAAGAGTCTTATTAATAAAACCAAACCTGAGGCCAGTTATTGGGGTGAAGCTGGAAGATCAGAGAGACAGAACAAGTCACAGCTAACCTCACCTGGCCAACTTCTCTGCTGATCTTGTTTCCTTAGACTGGAAGCCTCTGTGTCCTCATATCCGAATGGCTCTCAGCTGAACTGTGCTGCTCAAAACCTAAAAGCTTAACCAGCCAAATGCTTAACCAGGCCAAATGCTTCTAGTTTCTGGTCCTCACGCCTTATATACCTTTCTGCATTCTACCATCACTCCCTGGGATTAAAGGCTCGCTTTCTGGGATTAAAGGCGTGAGTCACCATGCCTAGCTGTTTCCAGTGTGGCCATGAACTCACAGAGATCCAGAGGGATTTCTGCCTCTGGAGTGTTAGGATTAAAGGCGTGTGTGCCACCATTTTCTAGCCTTTGTATCTAGTGACTGTTCTGTCTCTGACCCCAGATAAGTTTATTAGGGTGCACAATATTTTGGGGAACACAATACCACCACAGTCCCAAACACTCATTATTGGCTGGCTGGAGCACTGAGTCATAAGGCCACTCTGAGGTGGGGATAGACTAATCTTGTCTGCAGTGGGCAGAGAGGGAGTCAAGAGTACCTGATGCTCTTGGAGACATTGTATATTCACTCTGGCTAAAACACAGGTTTGTCTATGTGTGGTCAAGACTGATTAACACAAGGAAGACATGTTTTACTGGCCCTCAGAAATGTTCTGCATGGTGTGAATGGTCTGCAGAGCCACCTGAGCTCAGGTGTACTTATCTCATGGCCCGGTCATCATCAGACACCTGTTCTCAGCTACGTGGTCTGACTCATTGCTAGGGATGCTTCTGAAGGGAGGCAGGTCCTGCTGGCTGCTGTAGTTTAGATGTGACCTAAAGTTTATGTGTGGGAAACAGCCCCAGGGCAACAGTGTTGGGAGGTAAGAGGTGATTAGGACCCGCACTCAGGAGTGGATTGACGCCACTGTCATGGGAGGGATCTAGTTATAAAAGCACTACCTCAGGCTCCTTTGTCTTTCTGCCTTCTGCCATGCGATGCTGTGGCATGAAGGTCCTTGCCAGATCCTGGGGCCACATTCCTTAACTAATCAGGCTCCAGGAACAGAGCCAATTGATTTTCTCTTCATAACAAGTCACCCAGATTCTTACACCTGTGACACTCTGTTCTAGTTGCACAAGTTGGAATAAGACATGGTATATAATGTATAAATATCCAAAAAGAGTCAGAATAGTTTGTTTAGTCGGAATCCCAGGGATGGGAGAGATGGCTCAGCAGTTAAGAACACTGACTGCTCTTGCAAAGGACCCAGGTTTAATTTCCAGATCACAAACACCTGCAACTCCAGTTCCAGGGGATCCAACTTACTCTTCCGGTTGCCACAGGTACTGCACACATGTGCAGCATATACAGACATACAGGCAAACACTCATACACATGAATAATTAATTAATTAATAAATTAATTAATTAATTAAATCTTAATCAGAATCCCAGACTGATAAAAAGAACTCAGACTCTTTTTGGGTATCTCAGGCAGGAAAGTGGCCAAAAGAGAAACAGCAGCTGTGGATAAACATGTCTTGACTCACTGTCTGCTTACCCAGTTTGAGTTTGTGGGGGAAGGGGTGAGGCGAGAAGGACCAGAGAGCTCAGAGCTGAATGCACAGTTCCTAAGTCCAGTCCGTGGCACCCTCCATGCTACAATTCTGCTTCTTGGTAAAACTTCATGGTGAATATTGCCATGATCCTCCCAGCTGCTGAGTCCTGGATACTTGCCTGGGGTGAGGAGGGAAGGAATAAAGGACAGACACAGACACATGGACAGAAGAGCTGGGATCGGGTGGGGTGTGCACTCTGATGGAGATACCCCAGCAAGCATTGTGGAACTCAGTACTTTTGTTTTATACATCTGAATCGAGGGGCAGGTTTGTTGTGTGCGGCTGAACAAGGAGGCAGGTTTGGCTTACCTTGGTGGGCGACCTTTGCTGAAGTCTCAGGCTGTAAATATCCAAGAGGAGGAAGCTAGGTTCTGTATTTTCTATGCACTCTGCCTACAACATCTACCTTTCTGTTCCCATGGGTCTGAGGCATTGGGGTCCTTGATGCGCCATGTCAACCACACACATTCACTCAGGACTTCTGCTCTCCACATGCCAGTGAAGCCAGCCACTTCCAGAAAGTGACATTATCTGTGACCGTAGTAAGAAACTGCCGGAGCCCAGCTCCAGCAGGGTTCTGTGCCTGCAGGATGGATGTGTGAAGTCGGTGAAGGATGAAGAATCTGGTCATTGGCTGTCTTTCAAACTGATGGCCCCGACTAGCTCAGGCCGTTTTTATTTATACAAGTTCTAATGCATTCAAGCATGAACAGTTTCAAATCATTTCTCTCTAATCATTTTCCAAGAATCATTAAAATTTATTCATTTTAGTTTTTCTTCTTCTTTCCCATCCCCTTGATGTCATTGACCTTTACCCCATATCATTATAGCGCAAGCTAAATGTTTATATCTAGCCAGGCACATCTTATTCATACTCTGCCCTAGCCAGCAACAAGCATGAGGTAACAAAGTAAAAGAGATTTAAGCCCTGTGATTAACAATATGATACTTTCATATTTTTGTAATCAGCTGAGTGTATTGTCATGCCTAAGATTATCATTTTCAGGTGCATGCAAGTTTCTAAGTAATCTGTGTATCACTTTTATATGGACTACAATTATAATCCTATTCTTTATAAGTTCTCAAAATAGTAATTATTAATACCTAACTCTTTAACTTTTGGGACTAAATTTCTATTCTTCCTGGCAATTTCTGCAAGTACTTTTCTTTTAAGGGAACTGGAAGGTTTAGATTCCTTATTGATATTTTGACATTGGAAAAATATCTAAGTATTCACGTCCTGGCGCCAGAGAGATGTCTGACCTTTCACGTCCTGTGTCTTTTCCTTATATGTTCCTATAATTTTTTAATGTCATCTCTTAAGAAACCATTTTCCAAGTTCTTAAGTTCTTTGGGTATATTTATCTCTTTTTAGAATTGGATAAGCAATAATCATTAACCTTAGTGAGTTCCTCCTGCTTACTCAGGATGACTGTGAAGGCAGCCAGGGGCGACTGGAGAAACTGGTTTCTGTAACAGATCAGAGCTCTTGTGCCCAGTAAACTCAGGCAAAATCACAACTAACAAAGTAAAACTGAGTTACCATAAAATAAGCATAGCAAAAGTTAGAGAGGCCTGAAGCCCAGGAGCTCCCTAGGACCAGCGCAAGGGTCTGAAGTTTTTTTTGTTTTTTTTGTTTTTTTTTTTTTTTTTTTTTTGTTTTTTTTGACAGGGGTTTTCTTTTTTGGGTAGCTTTGTGCCTTTCCTGGAACTCACTTGGTAGCCCAGGCTGGCCTCGAACTCACAGAGATCCACCTGCCTCTGCCTCCCGAGTGCTGGGATTAAAGGCGTGCGCCACCACCGCCCGGCTGGGTCTGAAGTTTTATTCCACAGTTTCTTGCCAAGTGGATAGAATTCTCCAAAGGGCCTTGCCATCTAAGGAGCTCCATCTGCAAAACATTTATGCACCGTTCCCAGGGGTGACAGCATGGCTTCCATCAAGAAACTATATCTGAGGAAAGGGTTTACTATACCCGAGATTATGACCTAGTTATTGTAACAGCAAATGGAGATCACTAAGCCACAGGCTCAAGAATGAACAAGATCACGCTGTGGCTCAGGTACACAGTTGACCTCAACAGGCCCCAGAGATCAATACAATGAAGAGGAGTCCAAGTCTGCATGACATTCTCTACACATTATTCTGAGCTCTAAAGCCAAATTACTAGAGACTAGTATTTGTGGGGACTTGCCAACCCCAAGAATGGCTTTAAAAATCATTCCATCATAGCACTTCTGAGAGGCTGACAGGCTGGATATTAGCTTAACTCCTATTTACCGACATATTTGTTTGTGCCTTAGCTGTATTTCCCTCCTCCCACTGCTACGTCTCTCGGCTGAGAGACGGCATGACCAAACGTGAACATAAACACACACAGACATCACACGCCGTGAGCGGTGTAAGAACGCTTCCCAAAGTCGGTTAGCAGGGAGTGGCATTTGTCCCTTTCTTTCCCATCCCCCCTAAGGATGTCACCAATCTCTTATCATACTCCTCTATAAAGCAGAGAAGGGGGGCATGCATCCCTGCCTTGCTGTGTCATCCCCCCTCCCCCGCCCTGTCCCCCCCCCTCCAGGAGGCTTCTGTGACAGGAGAGGCTACCGCTGTATTTTACTGGCCAACTAAAGGAAAGAAACATGGGGCTGGGACACAGCACAGCCTCCCGTCTCTTGAGAGAGTGTGTTACATCCCTGTCTTAGTCTATTCAGACTGCAGGAACACATCTCTCAGCCTGGGTGGTGTAAGCAGCAGAAATTATTGCTCAGAGTTCTCGAGGTTGAGAAGTCCAAGATTGAGGTGCTGGCAGATTCATTGTCTCTTGAGGGTCCAGTTCATAAACAGTTCCTCTCAATACACTCTCAACAAGGTGAAGGGGGGCGCGGTAGCTCTCTTGGGTCTCTCTTTTAATTATTTTTAGGTTTATTTATTTTACTTTATGTGTATGAGTGTTTTGCCTGCATGTATGTATGTGCACCATGTGCATGCTTGGCATCTTCAGGCCGGAAGAGGGCGTCAGACATCCTGGAAGTGGAGTTACAGATGGTTGTGAGTGTGGGCGCCGGAAATCGAACCCAAGTCCTCTGCAAGAGCGGCCAGTGCTCTTAACAATTGTACCATCTCTCGAGGCCTTCTTGGGTTTCTTTTAAAAGGGCACTAATCCTATTTTTCAGGGCTCCACTCTTGTGACCAAACCACATTCAAAGGCCACCTTCCTAAACTGTCACATCAGAGGTAAGGGTTTCAGTACAGGAGGGCTGAGAGGACACAGCGATTTCACCTGGAATTGAAGTCTCCCTGATAGACTGACCTCAGGAGAAGCCAGGCTGAGGTTACCCATGTTCCACGAGAAGAAAAGCCTGTATCATCTGTGATGTCGGGACGTTGGTGACAGGTTCTAGGGACTTGAATGGCGGCACTGTGCCGCTGGAGCTCCTGCTTCCGGGATAGAGAGGAAGGAACAACGGAGATCACATGAGGTCAATTTGTCACTGTATCAGTTACTTCTCCGTCGCGACGAAGCACCATGACCAAGGCAACCTGTGGAAGACAGAGTTTAGCTTGGCTTACCTTCCAGAGGGATCAGAGTCCATCCCGGTGGGCAAGCGTGGCAGCCTAGGGCAGGCCTGGTGACAGGGACAGGAAGCCCAGAGCTCAAATCCTCAGCAGAGACAGTGAGAACTGGAAGACTGGAAGTGATGGGAAGCTTTTCATCTCAAAGCCCCGCCCCCACACCCCCTGCGATAATGCACTTCCTCCAGCAAGACTGCATCGCCTAAACCTCCCCCAAGCAGCACCACCAGCTTGGGACCAAGTGTTCAAATGCAGCCAAACTCCAGGGGACAGTGCTTAGTCAAACCATGACAGTTACCGTCCTATCAGAAGCATCTCTTTGGGAAAAGCTGATGCTAGGCTACCTCAGAGGCAGTTGACATCACGTTTCTAAAACTCAAACTTGATTGTCTTAGGCTAGGGTTTTAATTTTTCTTCTTGTGTGCACATGTGTGAAGGTGCATGTGCATGTGCGTGTGGAGGCTGAGGACAACCTTGAGTGTCCTCCTCAGGAGCACTATCAATCTTCTTAGAGACAGGATCTCTAATGATCCTGGAACTCGTCATTTAGGCTAGAACTGCTTCCAGAGAGCTCCAGGGATCCTGTAGGATTCAGCAGCCCTGCATCCTGCCCTGACAGACTGCTGGGTGACCCCAGGGGACCGGAGTCCCAAGTGTCCGTACATGTACTAGAAGTGGCACATGCAGACAGAGGGAGAGCACTCAGCATGGCCTCCACACTGTGTGGGCCTCATGGCCAGGAGTACATGTTTGTAGAGGGATGTCAGAGGCCAGAGAAGTGGACCATAGGCTTGTGCATCTAGGAGGAAACACTGGCTTGATAAAGACATGCTTGTTAATGCTTGGCTTTTATTTTTGGATACAAATTATTCTGGATAAATATAATCACATTGGTGTTTTGCATTGTGGACACAAACAACTCACTTTCTGGTGTGTGTGCATCCATCTGTCTGCATATGCGTATGCTTGTGGGTGCAGGTGAATACACATTTATATGTGGATACACGTGCATTTGGGGAGGCAAGAGGACACCCTTAGGTACTGTTCCTTAGAAGCTCTCTACTTTGCTTTTGGGGATAGTCTTTCATTTTGCCTGGACCCTTGCCAAGTAGGCCAGGCTGGCTGGCGAGCGAGTCCTAGACCTTCATCTGCCTCGTTCTTCCCAGAGCTGGGGTGTGCTTTTCATACTTGGGTTTGGGGACTCGAACTCAGGTCCTCATGCTTGTGAGGCAAGCACTTTACTGACTGAGCCATCTTTTTAGCCCCAAATGACTCATTTTTATCTTAGAGAAACATGTGCCAGTATACAAAACAGTACACTGTCCCTGTGACAGCCTGTTCTGGGTCACCCCGTGACCTGCATAGGCTTGGCTACTGTGCTAAGATCAATGACCCTGTCAGAGTTAGATTTAGTTGTCAAACTGATGTACCTGGGAAGAGAGGCCCTCAGTGGAGGAACTGCCTCCATCAGTTTGGCCTGTGGCCATAGCTATGGGGCATTTTCTTGATTGCTAACTGATGGGTGAGGGCCAGCCCACTGTGGGTCACTGCCCACCCCTGGGAAGGTGGGTGGTTCTGGGTTATACAGGAAAGCAGGCTGAGCAAGCCAAAGTGAGCAAGGCAGTATGTAGAGTTCCCCATGGTCTTTGCTTCAGTTTCGGCCTCCAGGTTCCTTCCTGCCTTGGCACCCCGGATGATGGACTGTAACCCTTAAGCCAAATAAACCCTTTCCTCCCCAGATTAGTTCTGACCAGTGTTTCACCATCATCAGAAAGCAAATTAGGACAAACGCCATACTTTAGGGGTCACGGTCACTTCCGGTATGCTTTGGGGGTCGCCTTCTCCCATTACCCACCCACCTGGTGTTTGCAGTCGGGCAGTGGGCTCTGTGCTGGACCCTAATCCTCAGCCTGGTGCAGATTTCTATGAACTTCCACGGGGCAGCCTCTTCTCCCTGCTCTCCACTGTTTGCTGGGCTAAGTTGGCAACACTGTCCTCTGTACCAAGTGTTCTCTGTCCTTCTCAGGTACCAGGACACCCGGCACACAGGGGACTTAAGCAGCTACATTTACTCTCCGGCTGGTCAGGAGGCAGACTCCGTGTATCTCCGGAAGGGGAAGCAGGCTGTGTTTTGTCAGCACGGGCCCTCTGCCTGTTTCTGAAGCTGGCATCCATAGACTCGGTGTGTGAAGCGCAGAACCATGTCTGCTTGTGAACCCTGGGAAGCTGAGGGGAGAAAGTGCCGCCGGGAGACCCAAGATCAGGTGGAGAGAAGGAGGCTGGGTTGGAGCAGCCCCAGACTTGGTCTCAGAGCCCATTTCTTCCTGTCTAGAGCCTTCTTCGTAGCCATAAAGGCCATTTCCTGTTGTGTACCCCATGCTTAGGGTTGCATTTGGGGGTTCAAGATGCTGTCTAAAGTGCTACGCACTTGCTCCTAGACTCTGGGGGGATGAAAGCCAGTGTCGATCTTATTAATTGGCTGTATGGTTTGAATAGGAAATGCCCCCATATGCTCATATATTTGAAGACTTGGTCCCCAGATTGTAGCCCTGTTCCCCCCAAAACACTATTATTTGGGGTTGTGGAACTTTTAGAAGGTGGGGCCTCACTTGAGAAAGCAGGTCACTGGGTGTGGACCTTGAGGATTTATCTCTCTGCTTTCTGATCTTTGGGGATGTGAGGAGCCCCAGCCACACATGCCCGCCATCACAAAGCCGCACGCTGTCTTGTCTTCCCTGTCAAGATGGATAGCATCCCCTCAAACCGAAATAAATCACTTCTCCCTTGAGTCAACTCTTGTCGGGCATTTGGTCACAGCAAACAGAAAAATAGCTAATAAAATTTGTGTGTGAGTGAGTCCCAGGCAGGAGACAGACTTGGCACTGGGAAGACAAACTAAAGAGCTATCTTTAGAAGTGGGGCCTAGAGTTAAGATGACCGCTCCCAAGGGCCTCCAATCAGAGCTCTTCCAGAGTGGTCACGGTGGCCACAGAGACCTGTGGGTTCCTTGAGGGCATCATCGTTTCTCTGTTCTGGTCTGGCGGGCTCTTGAAGTCCCACACTTCCTAAATCACATGTGGCGTCTTATCAAAGGGAAATGACTCAAAAACGTGACTGGCGGACGTGTTTCCCACCATTTAATAAACTTTGCCTTCTAAGCGGAATAAATAGCCTTTATTAGTCTGTGAAATCATGCCCATATCTGGTGACCATGTTCAAGATGCTGGTGACACCACGGTGGCCTCAGACAATTCTGAAAGCTGGTTCTTATGCACCGGCTCAGGTCCTCATCTGCATCAGCACATCTGCAGCCGAGTGCCTGTTTCTATGGGTACAAACCGGGACTGACGCCCTCCTGGTATTAAAATGGTTGTCTTGGATGATTTGGAAGGAGCACCCAGGTAGTAAATAAGGTCTTTCATCACAGATAATGAATAATGAGAGTTATTTAGAGACAAAATTTTGGCAATTCTTCACCTGTCAGATGAGAAGGGCAGAGAGAAGAAGCGTTTTAAAATAGCAGAGGCTCACACAGCGTGACAAGGTGGCTTGCGGCCTGAGAACAGCGCGCTGTCTAGCAGAGGGGCACAGTATGAACTGCACCCTCCGAGAGGGTCCCCTGCAGGCCTCCTTGGCCAGGAGCCTTTTGTCTTAGGTCTGAAGGACCAGGAGGGGCTCCTCCCTGGGATGTGACCTTGAGATAAGGTCTGGTTCCCTTACTTCTCATTGGAGCCTCAGCTTTCCCAGCATCTCCATTCAGTTCCTCCTCGTGTGAAGAAACACACACACACAACTCTGCGAGGGCAGCTGGGTTTTCACTTTGCATGGGATTTGCGGGGAGGTAATCTATAGAAAAGAAGGTCTAGAGCACTGGGGCCATGCAAGTCAAAACTACAAGGAGATGCCAGCTCACCCCAGGTAGAATGCTGATATGATGAATGCTAGAACCTTGTGCACTGTCAGGAAAGGTAAAATGGTACCGTCGTTAAAAGCCTGCAACTTCCGTGGTGGTCCTGGACTCTCTGTAATGGAGCTCGGTGAGGTCCTCCCTCCTCTGTTTCTCTAGCTCCTTGGGAGACTTTTGGACCAGCCTGACTTCCAAGGTCTGTGCTTGTACCCAGCAAAGCAGCTTGTGTGGCAGGTTTTAGAAACACAGCACTTGCCATTCATTATGGCCCAATTTCAGCAGAACTAAGAGGTACAAGGCGAATCTAGCGGGATTCTTGGGTTCCCACAGATGGGGACAGAGACATCGTGGCACTGAATGTGTCTTTACGGACTGGGAAGGCTTCCCATCCACCTGAAGCAGGAAATCATATATATCCAGATTTTCTTGAAAACATCTTTTCATCCTGGAAATTCCTTGGATATAATTGACCAGAAGCTAATTGACTTGGGGAGTACAGGACCCTTCCCTTGTTAACTCTGAGTCTTCAAGCAATTTACTTAACTGCTCTGTCTTCGTGGCTTCTGAGGGAGGGGCATAGGGGGAAATGCCAGTGGTATTTAGTTGTGAGGATAAAGTGAGGCAGGGAAACAAATGCCCATCAGAGCTCTTGAGAGAACAGTCTCTCTCCCTTTCCTGTCTTCCAGCGACACCTGCATAAGCTGGCAGCCATCTGCCTGGTCACACCTCCCTTTCTCATGGCGTTAGGGAAGACCTGCCATACAGTACATGGACATGCCTGGAGTGGTCAGTCTGCGGATGTGGCTGAAGGAAAGGCTGTTAAACCTTAGAACCTTTCATTTTCTTTTAATGAAAATTAAATCTCTCCAGAGGGAGAGATAAACACAGGTTTGCTGTGGGATGTTCTGTATGGCAAATGTGTTGCTAATAAAACACTGATTGGCCAGTGGCTAGGCAGGAAGTATAGGCGGGACTAACAGAGAGAATTAAAAGAACAGGAAGGCAGAGGGAGTCACTGCCAGCCAGCTGCCGTCAGGACAAGCAGCATGTAAAGATGCCGGTAAGCCACGAGCCACGTGGCAAGGTATAGATTTATAGAAATGAATTAATTTAAGCTATAAGGACAGTTAGCAAGAAGCCTGCCACGGCCATACAGTTTGTAAGCAATATAAGTCTCTGTGTTTACTTGGTTGGGTCTGAGCGGCTGTGGGACTGGCAGGTGAGAGAGATTTGTCCTGATTGTGGGCCAAGCAGGAAAACTCTAGCAACGCAGGTTTTCTTGTCAATGGCCACAGAAGAACTTAAAGCATTCACCAATTGAGCATTGACCCAGTCTTCTCAATATTCATTCAGGTCTTTGCCTTTCTAATGAATTTAAATTTAAATTTCTGCTGGCTGAAGGCTCGGGTGGGGGGGGGGCATGGAGGGGCACTGTTCTACAACAAAAACAGGAGCTGTTGTCCAGGCCTTGCCCTGTTCTACAACAAAAACAGGAGCTGTTGTCCAGGCCTTGCCCTGTTCTACAATAAAAACAGGAGCTGTTGTCCTGGGTTTGCAGCCAGCAGTGGGGAGCCTGCGCTGGCCTGTCAATGGTGAACCTGAACCTGTTCCCTCTGGTGGCTGCAAGGCCTCCAGAAAGAGAGGCCTGGGCTACACCAACCTTCGGTTTCTAAGTAGAACAGGAGCTTGCATTCCAACTTCTGAAGGAGACTGGAGGGGGGTTGGAGAGGGGGTGGCACCGGCTTTCTATTTTCAGTCCCTCACGTACAATGCAGGTGGGAGTTTCCATAATGACACACGCCAAGTTCCTGCAAGTCAGCTTCAGCGATCTCTTCGCTGCACTCTGGAGTTCCCTGAGAGGAACAAGTAACCGAGGTCTCCCTGGATAGCCCGCTACCCCTCTTACTGGGAGCTGACTGTCCCCGGCATCACTGAGGTCATGGGGTAAACAGATGGGTCCAGCAGCTGCCTCTACTGCCTCCATTTTCCGCTCTCGGCCTCCAGAGAGGAGGTGTGGAGTCCTCTCACGCTAAGGCTGACGTCCCTGCCTGGCTCTGGCCTCTGGTGCCTTTCACTTTGTCACTTTGTCTGGGGCCTGGGTCTGGACGGCTCCCCTCCATGTTCCTCCTTAGCTTCTTCTCTACTGCTGCACTAACGAATTGAAGCATGACTCGGTGCCAAGTGTCCCCTCCAAGGGCCCTGGCTTACCGCCTGCCCTTCTGGACGGAGACGGCACATAACACCGGCAGCATTTGCTGGCCATGAATGTAGGAATTGACACTTTGAGTTGCCATAATTTGGATGCTGATTGTCCCCTCCCCAACATAGCCTGTGTACTGATGGTTTGGCCCCTGCGGTGGCACTGTTAGGGTGTGGCGGAACCTCTGCGAGGTAAGATCTAGTGAGAGATCTGTAGGTCACTGGTGAGGAAATGGAGAACTGTCTTGTTGAGAAGCCTCCAGGACTGAGAGCTAAATCAGCACCTTTTTCTCTTGATAAGCTGATCACCTCAGGCGTTGGGTCACAGCAGTAGAAAGCTGACTAACATACGTAACACACAATTTCATGTGTTGAAGGCTGTGTTTCCTTGCTTAGGTCCTGTGTGTATTCCACTGGTATACAGTAAACTCTCACTGAAAAATCATTGACATGTAAGTGGATACCAAAATTAGCAGAAAATCCAGGAAAAGTATGCATTAGAAACCAGTCCATCACCAAAATGTTAAATTTTGTGAAATGAGATAAAAGATGCTCAAGTATTGTTTCAATTAGTCTTCCTAGCTTTCGGTAATTTTGGAAAAAAATTAAACTGGGGGAAAAATCCCCAAGACTAGAATAGGTTCTTTGAGTCTCAGACCCATTTTTCATGCCTAAAACCCCTTAGGCTTTTTCTCCTCTGCTCACCATTGAGACCATCTCCACCCCGGGAAATCAGATACTCCTGTGAGACTGGGGGGTAACTTCATGTCACTTAGGACATCAGGGACAGTCCCTTCACTAGCACAGCAAGAAAAGGAATGGCAGGGACAGCCCACAGCTTCCATTCTGCCCCACGGCTAAAGCTGGGCTTGAAATGAAGAGTCCATTTGCTTTACCGCACCCACCTCCACTGTCAGGGCATCACCTGTGCCAAGGCTAGCCCTCCCTGTTCTTGAGGCTGGCCAAACCCTCTGTAGACGAATCCTCTGCCTCTTTTCCAACCACAGGGTTCGTCTCTTCCTTGTCTTTGATCAAACTGGTTCTATTTGTTGGGTCTTGTCAACTTCATACAAACCGGGTCGTCTAGAAAGACGGAAACAACTGAGAAAATGTTCCCATCAGATTGCCCTGTCGGTAAGACTGCAGAATATTTTCTTGATTAATGATTGATGGGGGAGGGCCTAGCCCATTGTGGGTGGGGCCATTCCTGGGCTGCTGGTCCTGAGTTCTATAAGAAAGTAACCAGCACCTGGGAGGCAGAGACAGGCAGATCTCTGTGAGTTTGAGGCCAGCTTGGTCTACAAAGAGAGTTCTGGGATAGTCAGGTCTGTTACACAGAAAAACTTTGCCTCAAAAACAAAAAACAAAAACAAACAAAAAACCATAAACAAAAAATCAAAACAAAAAACAAACAAACAAAAAACAAAAAACAAAAACCAAAAGAAAAGAAAGAAAACAAGGCTGAGCAGGCCATGGGGACCAAGCCAGTAATCAGCACTCCTCCATGGCCTTGGCAGTAGCTCCTGCTTCCAGACTCCCACTGCAAGTTCCTGCCCTGACTTCCCTCAGTGATGGGCTGTGGCCTGCGACATGTAACCAAACAAACCCTTTCCCCCCACATCGCTTTGGTCAGGGTGTTTATCACAGTGATGGGAAGCCAGCTGGGAGCTTTATTGCTGCTATTTTTCTTTTGTGATAGGCTCTTGTGCAGCTCAGGTTGCTCTTGAACTCAGTGTGCAGTCAAGGGAGGATTATCTTGAATTTCCAGTCCTCTGGCCTCCACCATCAGCCATGGACTTGCAGGTGTGCATTATCTCTCCCGGTTATGAGGTGTTGGGGATCAAGCCTGGGGCCTCATGCATGCTGTTAAGGACTCTACCAGCTCAGCCACACCGTCAGGCCCATCATACCACAACGCTTTTGCTGTTTGCCAGCCAGAACACAGTCTCCAAAGAGTGACAAGTTATCCCCTCTTTTCCCAAGACAGAGACCCCCCCCACTTCCTCCTAAGAATCTTATTTTTTAATTATTTCAGTTTTCCAAACCGAGTAGCTCTGCATAGGAGCTTGGAATTTGCATGTATTGTTTATTTGAGAAAGGATTAGGAATTCGGTCCCCTTTAGTACCAGGGGTCCCACATCTCTTCCGGGAATCAAGACGGTATTTTAAAAAACTTTATTAAAATCAGATTAAATGCATCAGAGTGTGTCGGAGGGACATGTGCATGGGGAGAGTCAGAATGGTTGACGGTTTTAGATGGGCCTGCTCCAGCTGGTGCCACACTGGTGAGGTCTTCAGGCCTGAAGCCCTCCTGGAATCGTAGTTCTGTAGGGGGTGAGCCAATTTTTCTTTCTTAGGGACGGATCCTGGAACTTAGGGCCTAGAACGTGCTAGGCCCATACTCTCTCACTGAGCCCACCTCAGCCATTGAGTTGCATTGTCGTATCGGAGGAGCCACAGGAAAATTTTCTTCCAAACAGTGCTCAGCCTTGGGGTAGTTTCAACCTGCGCATCCCCCTCCCCGCACCCCCTTCCCCGGGGGGAAGCTCCCGATTCCAGGGCTCCATGACAACAGAGGATCAAAGAAATTCATGCTGTCAGAATCCCATGCTGACAAGCCCAGGCAAACATGCCATCCTTTGCTTTTGTAACTGAGGCTAGGCATCTTTGCTGTGGGAAGTCGGAGGAAAAGGCAGTTTCTCCAGGCTGAAGTCACAGCCCAGAACCTAGGGGAGCAGAGAATGGGCTTCCTGGGATGTTAGAGGTCAGCAAAAACCCCAGAGAGTGGGGGAAGAGCCTCCAGTTACATAAACCGGGTCCTGTGGCCCGCTGAGCGCTGAACTCAGCTTTGCTTCTGCAAAAGGCAGATCTCCCTCAGTTGTGGCTTGGCTCTGCCTGGTGACCTCAGAACACTGTGCTCACATGGCTCATGCACACTTCAAAACCAAAAAGAAAAGGAAAAAAAAATGCCAAAGAAGGCCCTTCAGCACCCATCTTTTCTCTTTGCTGAACAGTGGTGAATCAGCCATGACAAATAATGTCAGGGAGGGTGTCTCCTGGGAGGAGAGCCCTGTGCCCTTATTCTGTGCAGATGAAGTCACCGTGAGTCACACTTCAAATCATTTTTGAGTTAAGTCTAATCTTCCCAGGGTGGCACAATAAAAGAAAAATCTATTTTGGAAGGATCCCATCCTTAGGGCTACCAAATGGTCCCAGGATCTGGGACACTCAATCGTTCTCACTGCCGGCCATGTCCTGCTCAGCAGTGTCACAGTTCCAATAAATGACACCCCTCGTTCGTCAAGGAATGCCACCCACTGCCTGTCCTCATGCAGCAACCGTGGACGCTGCCCCGAGTTTGTTTGCTACAGGCCAGTTTATCCTGTGTGCTTAGATTACGCTCTTGGAGAATCACTTAGTAAGTTGTGCAAGTGAGTATACTTAATTATGTTGAACTGTGATGACGTGTTGCCTTTTTTTTCCCCAAATTTTCTAAAAATCAATATCTTCTAAGCTAGTCAGCATGAGAATCCTTCAGTTTGCCAATGTAGAAACACCTAAGATTTTATTTATTTATTTTTGTGTGTGCATATATGTCTGTGCACCGTGTGCATGCCTCTGTTTCGGCCTTTCCAAATGTCAAGTGGAGGTATATATGGCCACACTCAGGCAATGATGAAAGATTACCTCTACTAGATCTTTCCACACGGAGTTTCAAGGCTGTGCTCATTAGCAAGCACATTACAGCTAGATTACTGCTGGCAATTACGAGGAGGAAACAATAATTAAGCAAACAGAACCGTGGAAGATGAGCTACAGTACGTGTGGTATGCACGGCAGGAGAAGGGGTGGGGGTTCCGTGCAAGTTTGAGATAGGAAAGTCTCTAGTTAAAAATGTCCCCACATTCAAGGGCATCTGCAGATGACACAGGGCAAAGGAAAAATAGGAGCTCCAGCAACGGAGGCTGCCAGGGATCCCCTGGGTCTAGAGCACAGGCTATTATTAAACCTTCTTATTGCCGGGCTTTAGTGCGCTCCAAAGCTCAGGCATAGAATTGCCCCACTGGGTGGCTTGTGGTTTATTCCACAAAGCCTAGGGGGGAAAAAAAGAGCCAGGACTGAATAGCATTTTGTTCTTGGGTCTGAGAAAATTTAAATACAAGGAGCTTGACATTCTTAGAAGCTCTCACTGGATACTGGACCCCTCCCACCTCCGCCCTCTGCTTTGTCTGCCTAAGACCCACCAATTATGGTGAAGCTTTCCCTGGGCTAGCAAGGTGCAGATACTGGGGGATTTGAGAGCCAAAGGCGCCATCCTTGAAGGCCTTGAGTCAGTAAGGATAATCCATCCAAGAGAAGAGACCTGTCACCAGGCACCGGGGGCTCGTGTGCTCATAGCACAGAGCACATAGGTCTTCAGTACCTGCTGTGACTGTTGGCAGTACCAGGTGGAGAACAAGGAGCATTCAGTAGAGAAAAAGAGAAGGCACGGCTACCGGGGTTCAAGGAAACCAGGAAAAGAATAGATGGACGGTGAGGGGAAGAGCTGTTCAAGGAGTCAGGAATAAACACCTGCGTCCGTGGTGGGAAGAACAGGGCCTCGGGCTTGTGATGTGGTGGCCATCCATGGGGACCTTACATGGCTGGGGAGTGGGCCAAGGCCTGGAAGGAAGGGTCGGATGAAGCAGGGAAGGAATGCACAGCTCTTTCAAGCTTTGCTCTAACTCAGAACCAAATAATGGGGTGGTCAGAGTTTGGGGAGCGTGTCCTCAAAGGTCCAATTGTTGGGTGCTGTTGGAAGGTAGCAGACCCTTTAAGGGGTGGGGCCTACTGAGTCTTTTTGTCGCTAGAGGTGTGGCCTTGGAGGGGACTGTGGGACTCGGCCCCTTCTCTTTCTCTCTTTTCTCTTGGACAGAGGGGAGGTAGTTTTGACATCTTGCTTCCTCCTTCAGAACCAGCTGATCATGGACTGGACCATTTAAAACAGTGAATCAGGACAACCACTTCCTCTTTATAGACCAGCTACCCCAACGTGTGTATTACAGTAACAGCAAGCTGACTGGTCCAAGGGAGATGTAAGCTTACAGAGGGATTCTAAAAGACGGGAACTGCCAGGACATTTGTGAGACTAGGAAGTGATCCAGAGTCAGGAAAAACCTCAGTGTAGACAGTGAGTGTGTAGTTGTTGGAGCAAAAGCCTTGAACCGATGAGAGGAGATGGTGTCCAGAGCGGAGGCAAAAGTGTTTTTTGTTTGTTTGCTTTGCTTTTTCAAGACAGGGCTTCCCCTGGCTGTCCTGAAACTCACTCTGTAGACCACTGCCTCAAACTGAGATATCTATCTGCCTCTGCCTCTAGAGTGTTGGGATTTAAGATGTGCACCACCACCTGGCTGGCAAAAGTGGTTCTAGAGGGCAAGTAGGGGAAAGAAGGGGATGAAGTGAGATGACTTTCGTCTCCTTTCCTTTGCCCTTCACGGATAGGAGGAAGGTCTTTTCTTTCCTGGAACTTGCTATGCAGCCAAGGCTAGCCTTGAACTCTATTCTCTTAACTCTGCCTCCCAAGGGCTGGGAGTCTTACAGGCACACACTACCATTTCCTGCTTCTTTTCTTTTTTTAGTATTTGAAAACTTAATTTACCCAGGTGAGCACCAATACAGATCGGAAATAACAGAAACAATGCACTCCTCACTAATACTGAATCATGATGTACAAATACCAGAAAGAGGTGAAGGCGAATTATTAAAAAACAATTGCCTTTGTTATTGAACCAAAGTGACTCGGAAAAAAAAATGCCACTGAAGAAAGCCAAAACTGAAAAACGACAAAAACAATTCCAAACCCAACAAACACAGTTTGTAAACACAAACAGGCAAATCTGTGGTACACGAGATTTGGGAAAGCCCCACAGAAGATCTCTGTAGGCTTGGAAAGGGGAGCTTGATTTTAATTTCTTAGGAAAATGAGAATCTAATCAAGCTACTCAGCTTGATGGGAACATATTCTTTTTTCTTTTCTTTTTTTTTGTTTTTTTGAGACAGGGTTTCTTTGTGTAGTTTTGGAGCCTGTCCTGGAACTCACTCTGTAGCCCAGGCTGGCTTCAAATTCACAGAGATCCACCTGCCTCTGCCTCCTGAGTGCTGGGATTAAAGGCGTGTGCCACCACCACTCGGCTGGGAACATACTCTTATAATCCTAGCACCAAGGAGGCAGAGGCAGTAGAGCAGAAGCTCAAGATTATCCTCTGCTACATTGTAAGTTTGAGATCAACCCAAGATACATGAGACCCTGTCTCAGAAGGAATAAAGGAAGACAGGGAGGGAGGGAGGAAGGGAGGGAGGATGTCCTCATCTAAAGGCAAAGAGTTAGTGGAGATACAGATGCTGAAAGATGCTGAAATTTTGAGAAAAGGGAAATTTAGCATTTCAGAGGTCAGAGTAACTAAAATTTCATTGAATTACCTAAGACTGGTATGGTAAAAGTAGTAAGAGAAATGAGACATGCCACCATGGGAAATCAGCAGCCTGGTTCATAAAACATAAGGGAGGTAAATTCTAATTCATTATGGGTGGTGTGAGGACCCGATATTTTAAGACAGGAGATAAAAATGAGAATGAAGTATTAGTGCAGAGGATAGCTGTGGATGTCACGTCCACACCTGCAGCCCAGCTGCACTGCAGACAGTGTGGATGTCACGTCCACACCTGCAGCCCAGCTGCACCGCAGACTGTGTGGATGTCATGTCCACACCTGCGCCCAGCTGCACTGCAGACTGTGTGGATGTCACGTCCACCACACCTGCAGCCCAGCTGCACTGCAGGCTGTGTGGATGTCACATCCACACCTGCGCCCAGCTGCACTGCAGACTGTGTGGATGTCACATCCACACCTGCGCCCAGCTGCACCGCAGACTGTGTGGATGTCATGTCCACACCTGTGCCCAGCTGCACCGCAGACTGTGTGGATGTCATATCCACACCTGCCGCCCAGCTGCACTGCAGACTGTGTGGATGTCACG